>JAADVY010000393.1:0-17447 GCA_023336035.1 Pythium plurisporium
AACCACCTGGAGCTCAAGAGCATTGCTGCGTTTGACTAGTAACCATCACCATGGATCATGGTCCTTCCACTCGGATCCAGGCCACTGTATCTGGACGTCCCCCTGTGTCTCTCTCCCTTCGTCGACGGTCGCTTGACTCAGTCGACACAGAACTAGGAGGACTCCGTCGATGCGTCCTCCTGACGAGCAGCCCCGGTCTATGGCAGTCATGTCTCCACCTAGATCGCAGTTGACGGTGGATCTATGTGAACGCCCTCATCAGTGAGACCCAGACTCTCCGAGGCTTGCTGAGACGCTGAATCCTTCTGTTTCGACACGTACCCGGATAGAAAAAGCTAAATAACTATTCTGGACACGCCGGTGTAGCCATCTCGAGCTGTGAGAAAAGATCGATTGATCCAGTGATATTGCCGGACGCTCGGCGTGTCTTCTCTACTGTCTACATCTCTTCCTACCACTTTACGCCTGCTCTTTCAGGTACGCCTCGTACAGTTTCTTCTGCTTCTCCTGTTCCTTCTTCAGCTTTTTGATCGTCGACTTCGTGAGCGCCTCACCGGCAGCGTCGTGGGTGGGGAGGCCCTCGTCGTCAAACTTAGAGTAGAGCTCTGGCTGCAACTTGAACATGTCAAGCGGAGAGATTTTCATCTTCTCCTTCTTGGCCGCGAGCTGCGCCTGCTGCGCATCCTTGCGGCTCGCATTCGCATCACTCTTTGGCTTGTCCTCAGCAAGCGCCGACGACTCGCGCAGTGGCACGATCTGGTTCAGCACCTTCCTCTTCGGGGTCGTGTCCTTGTCAGCGACGAAGTAGCCCACACGCTCAAACTGGACGGGCTCATCCTTGAGGTTGAGCGAGAACGACTCCGGGTCGACGCGCGCGTTCGGGTACACAATCTCCGACTTCTCCAAATCGAGCAGGCTCTCCCAATCAGTAACTGTACCACTGATCTCAGGGACCTTAAACAGGTGCGAGTACACGCGCACTTCAACAACGGGGCTTTTAGCAGGTACCCACGACAAGATACCCTTCGGCTTGACTTCATTGCTCCAGTCCACCACGCCAAACACTTTTGAGATCTTGCCACTTGCATCCGTGTCGATCTTGGTCGCCGTGAAGTTGAAGGCGTACTTGAGACGCACCTGCTTGTTGAGCGCAAGGCCGTAGAAATCCTTCGAGTCATCAACACGCACATCACTGCGATCAAGGAATACGCTCTTTGTCAGCTGGACAAAGTGGTGCGCACCACCGTCACGCTCGGCATCTTGCGGGTAATCGGCAACCTTGATCTTCAGGTCATCCTTATCCGGCACAGCATCGTAGTTCTCAAGCACAACCTCAACAGGGTCCAACACAGCCATCACACGCTTCGACTTCTCGCCGAGAACGTCACGTGCGACGGAGAAGAGGCGCTCAATCTGGATCGTCGACTGCACACGCGTCACACCAATCTCGCGGCAGAATCGATTGATGATCTCCGGCGTGAAGCCGCGACGCTTCAGACCATTGAGTGTAGCGAGACGCGGGTCATCCCATCCACGCACAGTACCCGTCGTCACAAGCTTGAGAAGCTTTCGCTTTGAGAGCTGCGTGTAGGTCATCGACAGACGAGCAAACTCGTACACCTTGGGCTTATAGAGGTCGAGCACGTCGAGCAACCAGTAGTACGACTCGCGACGCGTCTCGAACTCGAGCGTACAGATTGAGTAGTCAATGTGCTCGAGCGCATCGACAATGCAGTGCGTGTAGTCGTAGGTGGGGTAGATGCACCACTTGTCGCCAATGTGCGGGTGCGGCACGAACTTGATGCGGTAAGCAACGTGGTCCCACATATTCGGATTCGGGCTCGCGAGGTCCATCTTCATGCGTAGGCACGCCTCGCCTTCGCCGTAGAGACCTACACGCATTTTTTCAAACTCCTGGAGGTTTTCGTCCACCGAGCGCGAGCGGTAGGGCGACATCGCCGCGGCCGGCACATCGGCTTCGCTCTTCTCACCGGGCGCCGCATGGAAGTCACGCAGAACCGCACGCGAGGCCTCAATCTCGGCCTTGGTCTGGTGGCACACGTAACCGCGGCCCTTCTTGATCAGCTTGACTGCGAGTTCGTACAGCTCCGTGAAGTACTCACTCGAGTACGTGATCTTCGTGGGCGTGTAGCCGAGCCACTTGACGTTGTCGTGGATGGCCTGGATGTACTCCTGGCTTTCAGCTTCTGGGTTCGTGTCGTCGTAGCGAAAGTACGTCTCGCGCTTGTCGGCCGGCACGCCGAGCTTCTCAAAGGCTTCAAAAAAATTCATGTTCATGGACTTAGCATGGCCCACGTGGAGGTATCCGTTGGGCTCCGGTGGGAACCGCGTGCGGACGTGACCGCCCGTCACGCGCGCGTGCTCTGCGAGCATCTCGGGTGTGTTCTCGGCCACCTTAAGGGCGCGCGCCTCGAGCGCGTCGGTCGTTGCCATGGTTCCTGTCAGTACTTAGGCGACGGAGAGTTGGGGACTGGGGCGACGGCCACGCCTCCAGCGGATGGGTGCAAGGCGAGCGGAGGAAAGATCAGCAGTTTAAAACTGTTGAAGTGATCCGCCTTCGAGCCATTTTGGAGGGATTTGCTTGCTGTTTAAAACATATGTATTGAGCCGGCCACCACAAGAACCCGCGTGTCCCGTTAAGTACGATACGGAACCTCCGTGGGAATGGAATGGGATGAGGCGGCGCGCGTCACGTCCCCAAGGCACCTCGTCGTGTTGTGTGAGTGATGTTGGATGGAGTAAGTGAGGGGTATGTCCTGTAGTGACCTATTATAGTTTATGGCTCGACGGCGAGTGTTCTTGTGGATCTCGCGGATGCGTTCCCGGTGGATTGCAGATCTCTTTCTCGGTTGACTCAAGATTTTGGTAACACGGCAAAGTGGATACGTTCCCGTGAACGCTCACTTCTTCGCAAAGGAGATCTTGAGCGTGTCGGTGGGCGTGAGCTTGAACCCCAGGAGGCCCTGCAGTGCGATGGACGCCTGCGCGTCGTCGCCAAACTCCACGAACGCTAGGCTCTTCTTACCGGGTACCATTCGCACTTCCTATCGATACCAAAAACAAACGGGATCAGCTTCTGTTGATCTGCCCGCCAGATCCATGGACGGATGCACTGGGAACGCACCTTAAACCCGTGATACTGTTTGAACAGCACGCTGAGCATCTGGTCATTGCACGACTCGGGCAGCTCCTGCAGGAACAAGATCTTGTTGGGCAGGTTCTGGGCCGGTGGCGGCGGTGGCGGCGGCGCATGGTGCTTGTGGCCATTCGATCCATTCGACGCCGGCGCCGAGGGCTTCTCCTTCTTGGCACTTGCCTCGTCCTTGACCTCGAGCTTGCGCTTCTCCCGGGGCTTGTAGGTTCCCTCGCGACGCGCAATCACATCGTTCTTGTCCTTCGCGAACTGGATCACAATCGGCTTCTCGAAAAGCACAAAGCCGTTCATCGCACGCAGCGCATTCGACGCGCTCGGGATGTCATCGTACGTGATCCACGCCTGGCCACGGAGCTTGTAGGTGCTGCTCGCGTTGATCTCGAGGATCTTGCCGTGGGCCGAAAAGCTCGCGTAGAGCGCCTCCTTGAGCCGGTCCAGCTTGATCTTGTCGTTGAGATTCTTAAGGTAAATCGTGTGGTTCGGCGGTACGTCTTCCGTCTTCACGTCGGGCGTCGTCGCTGCGGCCTGCGTCGCCATGCTTGCTTGCCTCCTGTCTCGCGTGCTTGGTGGAAACGAGTCAAATCCGCGAAGGGATGTGAATACGACCTGGATCCCTAGCAGTTAAGAACTAAATCCTACAAAATCAATATCGTGTTTGACAGGTGGTGGCTACTGCTGGCCGACAAAGGGCGGTTCATGCAAAGTGGGGGGAAACTCCACGTGCCCAGAACCGGCCCCGCGCACGCGTCGCCGATCTTCGCGGCGCTCTAGCTCGGTCCCCACGAGTCCACGCCGCTTCCTAATCGTCTTAGCGTGCAGCCATGTCCTTCAACTTTGGAACCACGGCGGTCGCAGCACCCGCGGCGTCCTCTGGTACGCGTTATCTTGCTAGCTGTCATGGACCCAAAGGACGAAGTTGGTGGACTGACCAAGTTTTTGATTCCAGGTTTTAGTTTTGGTGCGTCCACTCCGGCTCCCGCGGCAGGCGCGGCCCCGACTGCCAGTGGAGGCTTCAGTTTCGGCGGCGGCACGTCGACGGCGACGCCCGCCCCCGCGTCCGGCGGATTCGGGTTTGGTGGCACGGCCACCGTGACGCCCACGCCTGCCTCGGGTGGATTCAGCTTTGGCGGTGCGTCCACGGCGGCGACGTCTGCCCCGTCTTCTGGTGGCTTCAGCTTTGGTGGTACGACGTCCGCTACGCCCGCCCCTGCTTCCACGGGCTTCAGCTTTGGCGGCGCATCCACGGCCGCCGCGCCCGCTCCGGCGGCGAGTGGTGGCTTCTCTTTTGGCGGAACCACAACCTCTGCACCAACGGCCGCACCGGCGAGTTCGGGGGGATTCAGCTTTGGCGCAGCCGCTCCAGCCACATCGACGACAGGAGGGGGCCTCTTCGGAGGCGCCACGACGACGACGACACCCAGTTTGTTTGGTGGTGCCGCCAGTGGTGGCAGCAGCATGTTTGGCGCCAAGCCAGCGGGAACCACGCCCAGTCTTTTTGGTGGTGCGGCCGCTCCGGCTGCGACGACGACGTCGTCGTTTGGAGGCTTCGGCGCCGGCTTTGGCGCTGCTCAACAGCCAGCACAAGCGGCGATGCCAGCGCAGCCGTCGATCAAGCTCGAGACGACGTTTGATGTGCTGCCAGCGGACGTGAAGAAGAACATGACGGACTTTCACAAGTTTCTCAAGGACGAAGATCAGTCTGACGCATTCCTCAAGTCGGTCTCGCCGCGAAAATTGGACGCCCTGAAGGGCAACCTGGATCAGCTCGAACAGGATGTACTGATGAGACGCAATCTCCAGGATCGTCAAGCGACTGCCGTCCACCATGTGCGCAAAGACGTGAAGCATCTAATTAACCAGGTCGACACTGCAACACTCAATCTGCGTAGCATGAGTGGTGAAAGCACGTCGCAGCGGTTCTATGGAATCATGCGCCGCGTTGAGATGCCGTCCCCGTACTATTGGGAGCTCTTGGACAACTTTGAGGCACGCATGGAGCAACTCAAGGCTCAGATTGAGAGCGTTGAGTCGGAGTTCAAGCCGCTGTACGACAAGCAGCGTCGCGGCGGTGGTGACAACGGCTACGACGCATCCAGTCTCCGCAATGTGGACCCAGCGCTGCTCCAGCAGATTCTCGTTTCTCAAAACACTGCTCTCATCCAGGTTGCTGCACACGTTGCCGAAGTTCATGAAAAGACGGAGGAGATGCGCCAGGCATTTATCCGTAAAATGAAAGAAGACATGTTGAAGCACGGCGATAAGAATCTTGCTGGATTCAAGAATCCGTTCGACAAGAAGAAGAAGAACAGTGCTTCCAGGGAGAGCGACATCGACAACATTCGATTCAAGACCAGCGTTGTACCAACGATCGTCGCTACTCAGCAGCCCACAGCTCAAGCAGCGGCCCCGACGAGTGGCTTCGGTGGCTTCGGTATGACGCCAGCAGCAACTGGGTTCGGTACAACCCCTGGATTTGGTCAGACGACGGCTACCTCCACGACAGGTAGCAGCCTTTTTGGAGGAGGCACGACAGCAACCACGGTAGCGGCTCCGACTGTAAGTACTGGAAGCGGTTTCAGCTTCGGTGGGTCAACTACCAGCACTACGGCGCCGAAACAAGTCTCGTTCAGTTTGGGAGGCTCGACGGCCCCAACTGTGTCAACCGGCGCGGCATCCACGGGCTTTGGCTTTGGTGCCCCAGCGACGCCAGCACCTGGTGGTGCCCCAACTGCTGCTGCCCCTGGCGGCTTTGGCGCTGTGGGGTCATCGTTCATGCCAGCTTCGACGCCTGCATTTGGAGCAGGAGACAAGCGCGCTGCTGGCGCTGCGAGCAAGTCGGGTGGCTTGCGATCACGGCAGAAGAAGCGTTAGATGAGGAGAGAGTGACTAACCGTTCTGCATCATCTAATGAATTACCGCGTTGTTCAGCGTGACGCATCGTCTTCCTCGATACCATTCACTCCCCAACATAGTATCTGAGGACAAATGAACGAGCGGAAAGAATGGGGGGGGGAGAGTTGTGGACAAAAAGAATACAGATTGAATGAGGCAAGTGTAGTTGAGATAGAGGTCGAGCGCATTATTATCCGCGAATGGAGGTAACTTAGGCAGTCACACACGGGATTGTTTGGACGCTCGCCATCGTGTCCATCTTCTTCAGGTTCTTCAGCACGTTCTGGTTCGCAGCACGCCAAGTCGAATCAACTAGACCCGAGTTCGTGGAGTTGCTGTTGTCAGGTGCCGGGTACGGCCAGTAAGTCTCCGGGTTCAGGGTGTACCAGAAGCCACCCGCGAGGCCGTTGTTCGTCTTAAGCATTTGCTCGATGACCACATTAATGATACGAGTGCTCGTCTTCATCTTCGTGAGGTCCTCCGTACCCATAAGACCACCAAACGACGACAGAATAACGGCCGACCCGGATTCGAGTGCCTGGCCGAACATGTTGTTGATACTGGTCTCAACATTTTTGCGCAGGGTAGAGTCCGAGCTCTCCTTGTAGTCTTCAAGCATATCGCCCTTGGCCGTGCCGTCGTCAAAGAAGTACGGAAGCGGAAGGTACGAGCTTGACCAGTACTTGGGCGAGTACACGACTTTGTTGTTCGAAGTGAGCTTGATCGGCGATTTGGCAACGTTGCTCAAGTCCGAACCAGCAAAGAACTTGTTCTTCACCTCGCGGTTGCCTTCAAAGGTATCCTTGTGGGCATCACCCTGGACACCACCAATGAACGACACCCACTTCGGGCAGACCGAGAGCACATGGTTGCCGAGCGTCGTAGCAGCGGAGGCCCAATCAGTGTCAGATCCGTCACCCCACGTCGCCGTCTTGCCGATGCTGTCCTTGAGATCAATACCGATAATGTTGAAGTGCTTGCTGTTGCACAGTTCGGTCGCGAGGTTCGAGATGGCGGTCTTGATATCATTGATCTGGATCGACGGGCCGTACCAGAGCTGCTCGCCGTCGTCCGTGAGGGCCGAAAGCACGTGGAAGTCGAGCACAACGCCCATGTTGAACTGGCCGAGGCCCTGGGTGACCTGACCGATGAACTTGTTGTAGCGCGTCGCTGTGAGCGCACGCTGCGAGTTCGTGTTAATGAGCGACGTCACGATCTCAGTGTTACGGAAGGCCGCATCGATCGACAGCGCGAGGCGCACAGCGTTGAAGTTGTTGCCCGAGAGGAACTGGCCCACGCGGTAGAGCGTCGATCCGTCGCGCGAGTTGTCCCAGAGACCCTTCGGCACGCCCTTGGGGTCCTGCATGCCCATCCAGTTGACACCCTTGATGTCCAGCTGCACTTCCGTGCCGCTCTTGAAGACCGCAAAGAGACGGCCGTTCTTGCTGACATAGTTGGGCTGCTCGCACTCTGTGCATACAAAAAAAAAAGCACTCGTTAGCACCTCGACAGCCTGCTCTTCATTTTATAGCAGACAGTCGACTCACTCTTGTCGACGTACGACTCCGGGTTCACCACGTCAATGTCTTCGTCCGTCGTGTTCACCACACGACCGTCCGTGATGACTGTGCCCGAGCCGAATCGCTCGCGGATCGCAGCATCCGACGCTGCGGCCGAGCGCACGTTGTCGTGGACCTTGATGCCGTAGTACACCAGGCCAAAAACCGAGCCGGCAAACACCAGCACCAACGCCAACGCACCGGGCCACGTCTATCAATCGCAAACAGTCAGTCGCCATGCTTCGTTTATCCTCCTTCTCACCATCAGACTACGTACCGAGCGACGGCCGCGGTAGCGGATGGCCTTCTTGCCGGCGAACGTCGTGTCCACCTCGGCGGCGGCGATGATCCGCTCGACCTCGGAGCTGCGGCCTCCGAACGACCCGCGCGGTTGGCTCATGGGGATCGCAAATGTACTCGCCGTAAAAGGGGGTCGCGTGTGTCCTTGAGAAGGCGGGTTTCTCTATGTGCACTTGGTGGCCGCTTGGTCGTTTGGTCGCCTCGTCGCTCTTCGATGGTTCAGCCCCCCAACGCACAAATGCCAAGAGAGAGAGAGAAAGAAACAGCCGCCGGGGATGTCGCTAAAACAGTATGTTTGAGTTTAAAACCTTGGGTGGACTGGGTAAAAACCTCGCGAACTTCGAAACCACTCCGGACTGAATTTTTGCAAGAGGTGGGTGCGATGGTATACGGCTGGTATACTGGCTTAACCCACTTTGTACTGCCGTTCGTGTTTGGTAGAGGTTGACTGTAATGCGGGGTAGGGGGTGTATACTAGGGAAGGGGGAGTGGTGGAGTCCTGAGCATCCTGGGATGTGATTGGCCAGAGAGCCTTCGTGAGCCGAGACGAATGGCCGAGGTTACAGTGTACCCACCCAAAATGCGTGAACCCAAAGAAAAGCAGCCCACATCTGGACTTGTGGCTTCATATCACCTAACAAAGTACGTCAATTTGTGGTGATACAAAAAAAAGAAGAAAAAAATCAGCATCCGAAATTTCAGGAAACCAGCCAGGAAGATTCAACACGAAGTTCGTTAAGCATAGCGGTTCTTATCCGCTCCCATTGTACAGTACCGCATGTCACTCGATTAGAAGGGTGCTGACGCTGCTGTCCATGGGCTTCGTCTGCAATCGAAGATCCGTTCGATAAAAATGACTGTGACGGAGATCGAGGATGCGTCGCTCCACGACGTGCACAAGCACGTAGCACCGTCGACTGAGTCTGAGTGTGAACAAGAATCTATGGACGACGTGCGTCCAATCAAGCCATCGGCCAACGCTGTGGGCGAGGTAGAACCCGCAGAATCCATGGTGACTCCTCCGTGTGTGTGGCACCGCCTTAATCTGACGTTCATCGCATCGGGCACCGACTCCATGCTGGTACCGTAACACATGCGCCTTCCCAATCCGTGCGCATACTCCTAAGTGTCCAGCCTTGTTCGTACTCGTAGCTCGGACGCCCCGACATGTCAGCGGCCTGGAAGCTCTTCCTCTTTGGAAACGGCTCACCGACACACCACCTCGGACTGCTCTCGGGCTCGCCCACGGAAGTCGACGTGATCGGCCACCAACATATCGGCACGGCCCACGATGGCGCACAGGACCACATGCTGGAGATCCCGGCGCCGCGCTGCCGTCGTCAGGTGTGGCTCCGCAACGCCCGTGGTGAGCGGCTCGGCTACGCGGCGTCGTGGCTCAACGAGGACGACGTTGGCAAGGTCTTCAAGAACCAGCGGATCCCGATCGGCAAGAACATTCTGCAGAACCGCACCGAGCTGTTTCGCGACATGAAGAGCGTGTTCTGCGGCACGTCGCGTGAGCTGGAAGAGGCGTTCGGGTCCGCGGGGCCGTTCTGGGGGCGCTCGTACCTGTTCTGGAACGGTGGCCGTCCGGTCACGTTCATCTACGAAGTGTTCTCGCCGGCGCTCGAAAAGTACATGGGTCCTGTGCTCGCCTCTGACCAACAATAGAGAAACGTCTTGTACCGCGGGGCTGTCTGTATTCGTGGGGGGTTCGAGTCTCGTAGAACTACACTAGTGGATGTCGTGTGTTCTACAGCGACATACGCCATCGGCCCTTGAGGAAGCGGCGCTTGAGTACCTTGCGGCCGCCGATCGACACGACACGCGTGCGGAAGCCGTGCTTGCGCTTGCGGCGCAGCACGCTCGGCTGGTACGTGCGCTTCACAGCCTGCAGCGGCTCGTTCACGGCGTCCGTGGACGGACACTCGATCATAGACGGCGCGATCGCGGGCGTCTGCGTGATCTGGACGGTCGGCGTGATCTCAAACACGATCGGGTTGCGCACGAACGGGTCTATAACGCCATGTACTCGTTAGCATCGATGCATTCGTATCCGAGAGAGAACGACGGGTCATGGTGATTTGTACCAATGATGGCGGGCGTCGGCACGGTCGCCAGGTTCAGCATCATGAGCAGCGCCGGGCTGGCGGCGCCGACGTGGGCGGACGCGGACAGCGACGGGACACCCGTGGAGAGCGCGCGGGAAGCCAGCGGCGCGCGCGAACGCGCGAGCGCGAGCGCATTTCTCGCGAGCAGACTCGCCATGGTGTCGTGTGGTGCTAGTAGTGATGTCGGGCAGCTCCAGCCACGGAAAATGAGCGCAGCGACTGCGATTCAAAAATGAATTGAACGGGAAGGCACTCAAACAAGGGAACGAATGCAGGTCGTTGATGTGACGTGTGGTCACACGTCACAGAGATCACTTTTGTATTCATGGATCATCGGATATCAATTGGGGGAGGCACAGGAAGAGGAGGGGGGGAGAGACACGACTCTACAGCAGCAGCAGCGCAAGCGCCGCGAGCGTCGAGATCGCGACGACCGTCAGTGCCGAGTCGTAGTGCTGACGAGCATTCGCCGCTGCGCTTGTACCGTTGGAAGTGGACGAGTTGGCGGCCACCGGACTGGGCGTCGTGGCCGCCACGGTCGGTTGCGGCGAGGGACCAGAAGTGGGGGCGTGGCCCGAACCGTCCGTGTCGACCGATGTGGTGCCGATCTGTGCGAATGGTACTTGCAAGAACTCACCAGGGAAGCTGCACGCGACGCCGTTCGGAATGTGGAGGCAAAGCTGATCCGCGACGAGGTTGAGCTCCCACAGCTTGGCGCGCACGATCTCGGTCCAGTTCTTTCCAGCGAGTTCCTCCAGGGTTGGTCCACCCTCGTTGTTTTCCCGGTCAAAAATCGCTGGTCCGCCGTTGCTTCCATCGTCGCTGTCATTGCTCGCATCGCTGGACGGCGAAGGCGCAATGAACGAGGGCTCAGTCGGTGTGGGCTCCGGCGTCGGCGTCGTAGGCTCTGGCGTCGGCGTCGTAGGCTCCGGCGTTGATGTCGCTGGTCCGCCCGTCGGCGTCGCTGGTCCACCCGTCGAAGTTGTTGGTACCGGAGACACAGTAGGCGACGGCGACGTGGAGTTTGACTGTCCCACCGCCGCACTGAGTGTACCTGCCAGATCGTCCAGCATACGTACGCCTCGCATGAAGCTACCACTATCGTCCGTCGCCCACTTGAGGAACTCCGTCCCAGGCACGCAGCTATCAGGCTTGTACATGGCCTCGACCATCTTCGCCATCTCATCACCGCCGGCGACCTTCCAAAACGGTAGCGCACGCACGTACTGCTGCATCGCATCCATGGACGTGTAGCAGATTCCATACGGAGCAACACCCGGTGCACCATACTGCTGCGTTTCGTTCATGGTCGTCACGAACGGCTCACTGCGGGCGGCTTTGCACGCCTGGTCGTTGGGGATCTGGAACGTGTTGATCAAGTTCCAGTACTCCCTCTCGTCCTCACCATCCACGAGCGGCAGCCAGTTGTGCAGGAGCGAGTCACCACAGTTTTCTGGTGCGACCGCTGCTTCGATCGACACGCGTTGGCTGCAGAACGTGTTGCCCACAATGTGGACAAGCGACGTCAGTGCCTCCGTCATCGGTGCTCCAAAGCCGGCATTCACTTGCGCGAGCATGGGCGAACAGCAGCCGTTCGTGTTGGCCATCACCTTCTCAAGCTGCGGGAGAAGCAAGTCCGTGAGGCACGGCGCGAGCTTCGCAAATGCCGGACAGACCTTCTCGCCAAAGAGAATCGTGCCGTCGGCCGTGACAAACTGGGTCGTGGAGAACGCGTTCAAGTCTTTCGAGCACTGCAGCGACAGCGGCGACGACGACGAGGTCAGCGACGTCAGAAGAGCGAGCGGGTTGATCGCAGCGATACACTGCGACACGGTGGGGAGCGACTGGTCCAACGGCCCAAACACACTCGGATCGATGGCTGGCACACCTGAGCCACCACCGATGCCTGCGAGTAGCGAAAGTGCCGACGCAAACGGGCTATCCTTATCCGTGAGTCGCTTGCAAGAGCTCGTGTCCGGTGGGATGGTCGAGACAGCCGAGATTTCGTCGGCCTGGATATGCTGCGCGGCGTCGCTGAGCAGCACAAGCAGCAGAAGAGCCGTCGTCGCGCGGCGGAGAAGGAGGCGGACGGGACCGAGCATCTTGCGTGGCGTACGGGGTCGAGCGACAGTCGAGCGGCGGATCTACGTAGATGACGAGAGGAGCGTTGGAACCTCGTCAGCGAGGCGCAGTCAATTGCGGAATGCGCGGGCAGAACAGACGGACGGAGATCTCTCTGGTGTGGAGGTCAAAACGGGTGGGACTTGTGCTTCTCCCAACGGCTTCTCCAATGTAAAACGGACCATAAGAGCTCCTGAGTGCTGTAAAAGCGTTCGTTTCACGTGGAGATCGGAGACAAGCGACTAAGCCTCTTTTGAACTCTGATAATGTAGAGGCTGGAAATAGGGCGATCGGTTGCTGCGATTGTGATGTGTGAGAACTGGGATTGTGGACCGTGCAGAGCTATAAAACTTCCAGTGTATCCAACTTTGCCTAAGATCGCGTGCTGTCGCATGCCGGTTCAAGGTGGCGCGGAACCTGTTGAAAGTGGCGGCGGAATGCAGAGGTGGATGCTGCACGTTTTCCCACATCAACAAAATGCTCTCGTCTTAGTCGCACTTCTATCAACGCCTTTTGATCGGTCTTTTGAGGTGCGGAATACAAAATGAGCATCCACAACGCCAATTACGACGGCTCCTATCGTGAGGCCCATTCTGCCGCCTCGCATTCAAGAGCAGTATTACCTACAGTTGCTGCATCTCCTTGGTAGCGTGAAACGGACCATCGCGTGTATTTCCGATCGAGTATGATCGCAGTTGCGAATGTTCACATCGGACAGGTGAATATTCCACGATCGCTAGGCTTGCCATTTTCTGTGGTGGGTAGCGTCGACGATCCAGCCAGGGAACCGTAGAAACCTCAGCTTAGCAGTGATCACCATCGCTGGCGTTTGCGTCATTCTGTGATGGCATTCACGGGAAAGAGCCATTGCATTAGTATGTGTAGATGTGTAGAAAAGACGAGCGACTACGCGAGAGGAAATTCTAATTGTCTGTAGCCGTGCTGTTGTCCATCGCGTACGGCAATTCGAGCGCGTCGCGTGGGAAGCCGCAGGCCACGCCATTCGGCAGATGGATGCACAAGTCGCCAGCAAACGGTCGCATGCCGTCAAAAAACGAACGCGCGGCCTGCACAATGTTGCCCGAGTCTTGCAGGCGACGGTGCACCTTCTTGGCCGGTGCGTCGCTGTTGCCGTCGTAGATAGTACTGGGTTCCTCCTGGTCTTCAGCATTGCCGCTGCTGCTGCCTTCGTCGCCATCACCACTGTCGCTACAGTCGTCGTTGTCACCACTGTTGCTCGTGTCTACGGGTGGCAAGTAATGGCCACCTCCAAGCGTCGCAAACGCAAGCATGGCATCTTCAACAAAACTGGCGCTCTTGATGATCAAGCCATCCGCATCCGTTGCCCACGAAATAAAGTCTTGGCCAGCGAGGCAGCGATCGTTTCCGAAGATGTCATTGACGACTGCTGCGGTCTCAGGACCGGCCAGCTTCCAGAGAGGCAGTCCACGCACGTACTGAAGCATTGCGTCCATCGGAGCGTAGCACGCACCGTACGGCGTAATATCGGGCGCACCAAACTGCTGGGTCTTCCCCATCGTCGTGACAAACGGCTTGCTGTTCACCGCCTTGCAAACCTGGTTGTTGGGGATCTGGAAACCATCGAGCACAGCCCAAGCAGCCTTTTGGGTATCGGATTCATCCCAGTGCGGAAGCCAGTTCTTCACAAGCGAATCGCCACAGGTCTCAATCGATCCGTCACCTGGACGTTCCGTGCAGAAGGCGTTTCCGAAAACACCAACCATCTCGGAGACAATCACATGAAGCGACGGACTGCCGAAGACTGCCTCAATCTGTGCACCCAGCGCATCACAGCAACCGTTGGTCTTGGTCATCGCATTTTCGATCGCAGGCACGAGCACATCGAGCAGGCACGGCGACATCTTCGCGAGACCGGGGCACACATCGTCCTGGAAGTAGGCCGTATCATCCGCGTTGCTCGAGCTGCCACTGCTGCTGCTGTCCTCGCCAAGCGCGGAGAGCTCCGACATGCACTTCATCGCCTCCATCGACGACATGAGCGATTTCATGACCTCGAGTGGATCGATTTGGGCCACGCACTGTGATAGCGCCGGCTGGGACTTGTCGATCTTTGCAAACGCCTGCGGGTTAACTGGTGGGAGCTCGTGATGCTGCCGCTGAGAGCACTGTGGGCACCCATCAGCACGGGCAATCCCTGGACGAAGGGGCTGTCACGGTCAGTCAGACGCAAGCAAGTCGACGCGGACGCTGCAGACACGGACGAGATGAGAAGTGTGGCGACGAGTGGCTGTAGAAGCATGCGAAGTGGGCTGAACATGGCTGCTTGGTGCTTGGTGTTAGGGCTGGAAGCTTGTGGTGCTGGTGGGGCAAGTTGTAGAGTGAGAGTTTGCAGCCGTGCCCGCTTGGGGGGTCGTTGTAATGGTCGACTGGGTGTGTATGATCGTCGCGCTAACGAATAGAGAGATGTTCAGCGAGCGTGCGGTCTCGCGGGTCTCAGGCAATCCCTTCAAATGCGACGGGAGCCGCAAAGAATCACTTTTTCCTTGCTGAGTAAATGCTGTGTAAGGAACGTCCCAGTGGTGGGATGTGTTTCACCTGCATCGCACGAACCCTTTCATTCCCTTGATCGCATCCTCTTCACCAGGCTTGATCGCACTGCGACACTTCGCTCAAGACTTCACAACGGACTGACGATTCCTCGCGTCCAAAATTAGCGTCCATTGCTAGCCATCACCAGAAAGCGCAGACGTATCTTGATCGCGATCTTGTGCGATCGAGATTGTTGTACACGCGTCTCATTTGTCTTCCACGATCCTTCTTGCTCACCGTTGGGTTGCGAGAAGATCACCAGATGCTTCCAAGATCTCCGCACCATTTTCTCCTTCTCACTCGCACGCAGCACGGACATACCGAGCCTCTCTCTCACTTATACACAAAGTCATACCTTTACTTCGATCGGTTACTAAGTCCCTCCACTTCCGCTGGGTATCGCATCTTTGACCCAAATACGAAGGGTGTCGAGCTGCAGCATGCTTGAGCCGTCGCCCCCGCCTCCACTGGCCCCGCCGGCAGCCGATGCAGGCTGCCACTCCGTGATGAGTTCGATGTCGCGGCGGTGCTTGTTCAGTAGCTCCGTCAAAAGCCGTACAAACTCACTCCGCACTTGCGGCGAGATCTGCGAGATCTCGAGTGCTCGCGCTCTTAAATCTTTCGTCGCCTTGCAGAGGAGAAGGTCGGCGATCCACGTGAGACAAAAACTGTACTTCTTCAAGTTGACTTTGCAAATGCCCACGCGTAGCAGTTTCATAAGATCCTGCTCCCGCGCGAGTTTGGGACACTTGGCGACGACGATCTCTTCAATGCGCTCGAACAGCGCGTCTTCATTCTCTTTCCCGTGGAGCCCTTGGCCGTAGCACTTCTCGCACAGCGCATAGTCCTGGTCGTTATGCAATCGACACGTGCGGCAGATCCACTTGACGCCCGTGTGCAATCCACGTCCACAGCCATCGCAGATCGACGCATCAATATCGTCGGGTTCACCGTCGCCTTCGCCCGCGTACGAGTTCGGTGTCGATACGAGCGGGTACTGAGACTGCTGTTGCTGAGACGAGGATGGCTTGTGGCGATTCAGTCCCTTCATCACGCTGCCCATGATCTTCTTGATCTTGCCCGTGTCGCGTGAGGGCACCGATCCCGTGAGACTACCAGACGACGCGCCGCTGCTGCGATCCCGATCCATTTCGCTGTAGGTGGTCATTGCATCGGATCCGGTAGGTCGGAACGAGCGGCGCAACCCGTCGCTCGGGGCCATCGGTGGTGGCGTGAGAGGTCGTGAGATGTAGACAGCCTTGGTCGGGTGGATCTCTCGAGGGCCGTGGGGTACGGCCGCGGCACTGGCGTTCCGCTTCGCCACTTCGCAGTCAATGCAATCAAACAAGTGCACCTCTTCAGACGGCATGCGCTCGGCCGAGGCGGCCGCGGCAGCCGCGAGCGAGGAGCTTGGAGCCGTCGCCACGGCTGTCGCAGGCGGCGACGACGCCGTCGTAGACGACTCACTGCCGTAGCTGCCGCGGTGCGACGACGACGGCGTCGCGCCAGCGGCCTCGGCCGTGAGCGCCGCCGTGCTGACACCCGACGCGGAGGTCCCGACGTAGAACGAACTGGTCGAGCGGGCCGAGCCGTCGCCGTCTGTCAACGCCGCCGCGTCGTTTTCGTGTGCGTTGGTTGTTGAGACAACGTCCGCTGGGTGCTGGCACACGATGCGAAAGTCGGTGGCCTGCTTGCTGTACTGCCGCGTGAGACAGTGCACACTCATCGCCTGCTCGCCGCGCGCGTGCGCGAGCCGCTGGGTCTCGAGCAGCACGGGCATGAGGTACTGCAAGAGCACGCGCTGGAGCTCCGGCGACACGTCGTCAAACTTTTCCTCCCACGGCGCGAGCTGCGTGCGCGCGCGCTCGGCGCCCAGCAGCTTCTTGAGCTTCTCGCGCTCGGCCGTCGAGAGCTTGTCCACGAGCCCGCCCATCGCGTCGGCATCGGGCAGCTCGCCGCTTTTCGTCGCGGGCGGCAATGCGACGCTTGTCCAGTCGTCGCTCGGGGAGGACGACGCGGCGGCGGCACTGGTCACATTCGCTTGGAGCTGCTGCAAGTACCGGTCTTTCCATCGCGCCACGTCGCCCTCGAGGTCTTCGAGCCGCTGCTGCAGCACGCGCAGCTGCTGTTCCTTTTGAAGCAAATAGTTTTCGCGCAGTGTGAGCGCCTTGGTGAGCGTCGCGTTCTCGATCTGCAGCGACTGCAATTGCGTCTGCAGCGCCAGTAGATTGTGCTGCGCGTTCGCGCTGGGCGGCGCGACGGCGCTCGCCATGTTGGGGGAATCGTACGACCAGGGGGGGAGGGCGTGGAGGAAGAGAGAGACAGGAAGGACCCCCTTGTGAATGAAGGTGTGCCTGCTGGCTGGATAAAAATTTTAATTTTTAATTAAAATTCACGCCAATGACCGTGGAAGTAGGAGAATGATTGGCTGATTTATTTGTATTGATGGCCTCTTATTGGCTGAATATAGTATAAAAGGGGTGAATTCTAATAGCGACTCAATAACATAACACAAGAGGACAAATGGACAACATGTCGGTCCCGTCGGCCTAATTTAGTACTAATACATGGTGCAGCTTGTCATACTGTAGTCGATCTGGGCCTGCGCATTGCGACAGAATTGCTGTCGCCAATGAGAGACTGATGCCTCAAGATTCGGCGAGGACGGCAAAGGAACTGAACAAGAAATTGTGGATGCGGACGAATTCAGAACCAAAT
>JAADVY010000394.1:0-17440 GCA_023336035.1 Pythium plurisporium
AGGAGGGAGGACGTCAGAGAACTGACCCAAGCTGAAGAAGGAAGAAAGGCTTTTTTGCGTCCTCCCTCGCGTGAGTGTCCCTCTAGTTCTGAGGTGGTTCACATCAAGATGAGACGATTCAGGGCCTAAATTAGTGAAGTCGACACTACTACAGTCAGATGCTCTGAGTGGTAGCTGCACACGTCGCAGGAAAATCTTGAAGCGTCGTGGGAATGGGGAGCGGCGCGAGCACGGCGGCTGCGCTATCATCGGCAGCTACGTTAGACGACGCCGAGGAGCTCTCGATCGAGCAACTCTGTGAGTGGATTCGGTCACAGAATGTCGGCAGTGTTGGCGACGTGCTCGCTCTGCGCTGCAGTGAGAGCGGTCTCTCGGCAGCGGAGCTCCTACTCCTCATGGACCAGGAGACACTGCTCCCGACACTGGAGACCCAATTCAGCGACGAGGAGCGACGACAGGCACTATCGATTATCCAAAATGGACGAAAGGCACTTCGGAGAGAGTATCGAGTCTCGCTCAAGGAGCTCCCGGATGCCATGGACCGAGCCGTATACGTACTGGAGCGGTTTCCGATGGTGCTCGATCCCTCAGGCCAGGCCACGCGGTTCCTCAAGTACCAGCGTGGTGCGTTCCTCATGGTCGGCAACCCCAAGGACATGGCACCTGAGAATCTACGAAGACATCTCGTTGGCGCTCTCAAACACGGCACGTGGATGATCCTGGATTTTGACACGCTCAACACGCTCGAGTTGGACCAGTTCTTTACCCCGGATGGCTTCCCACGCGAGATCTATTCGCGTCAGGCCTTGTTCAAGCCCGAGATCTACGAGAAGCTGCTGCGCGGAGACGATCCCGACCCTGCGGAATTCATGGTCAATGACCAGTTCAAGTTTGTTGTGTTGTGCCGCACCGAGCAGCCGCCTCCCAAAACGGCGTTGGCCATGTGTGTTCTACACGTCGACATTGCAGGACAGGCTGTTCGCAAAAGCAGCCATGACGCTTCACCATCATCGGGAGAGAATGACGCGCTCGCGAAGGCGCTTGGGGTAGGCAAGGAAGTCAAGCGAAATTCGCTAGAGATGGTGGAAGCCGCGTTCGACAACGACATGGGCGTCGTGCAGAAGTGCCTGGACAAGAACTACGACCTCGAGAGTGCGGATGGCCACGGCCACACGGCACTTTCTGAGGCGTCTTGTCAGGGTCATGTAGATGTGGTGCGGTTCCTATTAGAGCAAGGTGCAGATCCGAATCGAGTCAATGACGAGAGAAGGAGTGCTCTATACCGGGCAGCATACAACGGCCACCTCGAGACGGTGCAGCTACTGCTGGAAAGTGGAGCCGATCCTCGCATCGTGACCAAACAGTCGGAAACAGCGTTCGATGTCGCCAAGACCCAGGAGGTGCAGGAGGCAATCCAGAAGTGGGATATCGCCAAGACTGAGATACTACTGGAACAGCGACGAAAAGTGATCGAACAACAATGGCAAGAGCGGATAACCAACCACGTCGAACGAGAGCGGTTTGCTCTTATGAAAATCCACGAGGAGCTGATCGATCTCGCAAGGAGGGGCGACGCTGCGTCGCTCGAATCCCGGCTGGAACAGCTTGTTGAGGAGGCGATTTCGAGCGGGGAAAAGCCTCGAGCAAGTGCTGACATCCGCGATGAGAAAGGTTCAACGCTTCTGGCGATCGCAGCGCAGTTTGATCATATAGATGTGGTGGCGCTGCTCTTGACCAAGTGGAAAGAATGGAAAGAACTCGCGGTCCAGAGTGCGACTCAGGCGAGCGTGAGCGTCCAGAAAGAACTCGCCACCAAGCAGGAACTGATGGCGAAAGTGTTGAAGGCGAACGTCAACGCACGTGACTGCCGTGGCTGGACATCTGTGGCCATTGCTGTCTTTCATGAGTCAAAGAAGAGCTTGCGGCTGTTGCTGGACCACGGTGCTGACCCGAAGCTCAAGAACCAGTACAACAAGAACGCCTTCGATTTTGCGAAAGATGACATCGACGCCGCACTAAATGTCGTGAAGTCTCGCGCAGAGGTAAGCCAGCTGCTGGTGATGTCTGTGAGGACAGACCAGAGCGGGAGACAATGACTGACGAGCAGCTGTGTTGTGATACTTTGTATCTACGCAACCGTGCAGATCCGACAAGTGCTCCTTGACTGGGAGAACGAGCGGCGCATGGTCACGAGCGGCGACTCGCCAGCTGCAGCGGCTCCCTCTGGTTGCACTGTCGACGCTAGTGGGCCGATCATGATTGAGGCGAAGAAAAAGAAGAAATCCACCAAAACGGCACCGACCACAGGCAGCAAACCGACCGCGTCCAAGATCACGAGCAGTGCCAAGGCGAAACCACCGGCCAAAAAGTAGAGTTTGCGGAGCACACACCCGTGTCTGGGTGACCATATCATTTTGTGTGGAGAGGAAGGAGGCATTTCTTGTGGGTGGAAGACGCCCGTGGCCACATCGCAACGCAGAGTGTCATCACCCGATCCTCTCTTTTTGCCACCCTTCACCCAATCCCATCCCCCGCCTTATTCGGAGTCCAGAACGAGGAGAACTCATTGGAGCTCTCTCTGGCCTTCTCCTCCCTCGCCACCGACAGAAACAAGTGATTGGCCACACTCAGATTGTACACAAGCGTATCCACCTGATAGCGCAACGCAACACAACACGGCAAAAGCATCGAAGAAGACGACATCTTGCCGAAGAAAAGGTTCAGCGTGAATCAGCATCGCTGATTGGTGGAAACGAGGAGCTCCATGCACTTTCTAGCGAATTCGACCAATCAGGCGCGATAAAGGATTGGATAGTACTGACCACACCAGAAGCGAAGGCAGTGTCCAGCGAGGAGGACCCACCGTGGTCGAGAATCTCGACTCGAGATCCCTTCGAGTTCCCGGCTGCCCGACCCGATCGCTCGCACTGGGACACCTCCGCACGCAGCTGAGCGCTGTGCACCGCAAGGCGCATCGGGATCTGTTCCCCTTCTCGGACCGGCGTCACACGTCGTGTCTTCCACGAAAAGCGAAGCCTAGTCGAACGCCATGAGCCCCTCTTCGTCTTCGGCGTGCTGCTTGCTTCAACGTGGGGAGAGGGAGGAGGCTGCCGAACGGAGAGGCCGACATCCTCCTCATTTTTGTGGCGTCTCATTTGAGGAAAGAAGTCGGTTCACTTTCGTATCTCCCCCGTCTCTGTGATCTCTATCTCCCGCACCCAGCGGTCGTTCCTTCGATATAACCGCAGCAGCCCCCAAGCTGCCACGCGTGACTCTTCATTCTTCAGCAATACCACACCACGTACCGTACGACGCGATACATACGGTACGTCCGCACGGAGACAAGCCCACAGTGAGCAAGAACGAAGTGGTACGTTCCGAACAACTCAATCAGATCAGCCGCGAGCGGAAGCGGCACGTTGAACTGACTCAGTGGACATTTGCCCTCCCAGCAGCACTCCGGCTTCTACAGGGCCGTACGCACCCACGATTCAGCTCGCGGCACGCGTGCTCCATTTCCGTTGTGCCCCTCGCCAGTTCAATTGGGTACCTCTTGCCTCGCTGGCGTCAAAGTCCGAAGCATTCTTCCGTGCGATTTCCAGCAAGCCGGACCGCGGGATCGGCAGATTTAGAGGTCCTGGTACATAACGGCTAATCGCCTTCTGGACGCTCTGGGACGTGCACGTGCGTAGCGCTCTCGGTCAATCGCCAGCAGTCGTGGAACGCACTTGCGTGCAAGGCGCAGCCATCCCTCGCCACCGTACGTGGGCAGGGAGATCCCGGTGAGCACTCGCCGAGACCAGGGTCTTCAAGGCCCCACCTCGATCGACTTGGTCGATACACCCAATCCCCACGATGAACGCCGCCAATATGACGTCCGTGACCCCACCGCTGTCCACCAACGGTGATAACGCAACCGCCACCCGCCAGGCGATGGTCGCGTACTTTGCCCACAAGTTCCACGTACTTCAGGTCGTCTTGCTCTGCGGCTACGGCGTCATGTTCGTGCTCTGTACCACACTCATCTGCTACCTGCGTCACAACCGCAACGTCGCGCTGCGGGGCGACGCGTCGGCCGCTCGCAAAGTGATTCTACCGGCGTTTGAGCCGTTGCTGTGGATCCTGGGCGGTGCCACCGGCACGTACACAGTCTTCTTTGCAACCGCACTCGGTGTTGATCTCTTTGCCCACGAGATCTCGCGGGTCTCGTCCGAGTTCTTCTACAGCGGTCGTCAGTTCGTATTCATCTGCGTACTCGTGCTGCTCTTCCAGAAATCCGTCTCGATCCCGGCGCTGCGCCGCACGGTGTTTGTCTCGTTTTTGCTCTCCACGTATACGATCCCCGTTGTGTGGTATCTTGTCAACTACACCACGATGAGCGACTTTTATTTCGCGCTCATGGCCGTGCGAGCGCCTCTGCTGCTGCTTTACGCGTATGTGTTCATTCGACCACCGGAACGCGCGAGCCGACGCACACTGCGCGAGTACTGTGTGTTTACCTTCGTCTACTACGCGCTGCTGTTCGCGTACATCGAGATGATGCGTCGACGCGAGTTTGACACGGGCTTTTCGCTTGCGTACGCCAACCTTGCGTGGGGCTCACTGTGTCCGCTCGTGATCTGGCGCGTGCTCAAGGCCGACACCGAGTACTGGCGAGGACTCGGCCAACGAGCCGTCGCGCTGCAGAACCTGTTTCGTCAACGGCGAGCTACACTAGACGAACGTGTCTCCTCCCAGGGCTTCCATTTGCTCATCGAGATGCACCGCAAGTACATCATCGACTTTGCCTACTTGGAGATTAAAGATCAGATTGGTACAGGCGCGAGTGCGACAGTGTTTGAAGGCGTACTCCACTCCAAGACCCACGTCGCCGTGAAAATGTACGCACCGCACGAGTTTAGTGAGGAAACCGTCGCGGCGTTTTCCCACGAGGCGGCTCTGTGCGGTGCGCTTCACCACCCCAACATTGTCAAGTTCTACGGCATGTGCGTGAGTCCGCCGACCATCTGCCTCGTCTCGGAGCTCTGCGTCGGCAGCCTCGACGACGTGGTCAAGGCGATTCACTCTCGACGGGCCTCGAACCCGGACCGTCAACAGTTTCTGCTCAACCTGTGCTATATGCTCGATGCAGCCCGTGCCGTCGCGTACTTGCACAGCTTCTCGCCGCCGTTCGTGCACCGCGACATCAAGCCCAGCAATTTTCTCGTGGATTACAATAGTACGGTCAAGCTCACCGACTTTGGCGAGTCGCGTAGTCTGCCAAGAGCGAGCAATGCACCGCGCGATCTTCCACCGTACATGCTCTTGGCCAGCCGAGCGCATGTGAACCCAGATGGACGTTACGCGGGGAACACAAACCACCTGTCGTCGTCGGGCGGGTTCGTGCGTTCCGGCAGCGTGCCGTCCATGACGGTACGCGGCACCGTCGACTACATGGCCCCCGAGGTCATCCAGGGCCGTGCCGGGGTCGCCTCCTATGGCGAGGCCGCCGACGTCTACTCGCTCGCGATCACGATGTGGGACATTTTGCACCCGGGCCGTGAAAAGTTCCCCACGCTGCGGAACAACCACCTCCAAATTTTCGAGTCGGTCATCGAAGGGAAGCGACCGATCCTTGAGGACCATTTGCATCCAAGTCTTCGGGAGATCATCGAGAACGCGTGGCACGCGGACCTGCGGCTGCGTCCGTCCGCGGAGAACATTGTCCAGATCTTGGAAAGCATCCAGGAGGAAATGCAGGCCGTGTTCGCGGCTCAGCTGCTCAGTGAGATTGACACCGACTCGGCGCCGCACGCAAGACGGCGCAGCACCAACGCCCCGGCGGACAACAGCTTCACGGGCGCTGAGGCCGTGTCCCACATGGTCGACTCGGGGTACGCACTGGCTGAGGCCGAGGCCATTCGCTTGGGCAATGCGCTCATGGACGCCGGCCACTTGCACCACCTGCGCCACGTCAAGGGCTTTGAGGATTCGACCACGGAGCTGTACTACTTTGACGAGGACAACATCAGTCTGTGCCGTCCGATCCGTCCGTTCCGACCGCTCGGAGCGTTTGCATCAATGGATGAAGAGGACGATGATGAGCAAGAGGAGAGGCAGCCCGAGTCGACCGGTGGCGAGTCGTCCCCGCCAACGGACAACACGCCGCCGGGCCATTCCGTCGAGTACGACTACGAGCCGAGTGCGAAGCGAGCCCGCCGCGGGTCGCGACCGCTGGCCGAGCAGCACGGTCTCTGTGCGTGCCGCAAGCTCGGCCAGCGCCACTACACGAGCCGCGACGAGCGACGCTTTGGCCGCGCGAAGAAGAAGCGGCGCAAGAAGATCCCGCCGCGGATCGGCACGATCATGGAAGAGATGACCACCACGGGGCTCACGCGCAGCCTTCTTGCGGACGACGAGTGCTCGGGCGAGTCGGTCGACGGCGACCACGTGGCAATCACGATCGATGGTCCCGCGTCCGCCTCGTGAAAAATGGTCACGACTATGCTATTTATCCAGCAACATGATGATACAGTAGTAACTGATCCTTTCGCGTTCGGTGTTGTGCTTGAAGTCTTGTGGCTGGGTGCGTCAGCAGGGTTGCGGCGTAGAGAGATGAGCGGCACGGCTCGCACCAATCACGGGCCGTTTGACCAATGACTGGGAAACCACGCACCTAGGGCTTGCAGCCAACGGACCGATTGATCACCGTCGTCTACTCCCTCGCGTGCCGTAGCAGGGTCACGGCAGTGAACAGTGGACAATGAGCTCTGCACACGGTCTCACAATACGCTGCACTATCCACCGCGACTCATCACCAAGTCGTTCAAATTTGACCCTCGCGAGAGGTCGGGGCCGCGTCAACGGAGAGGCTCTTGCCATTCACGATTTCGACGCCTCGCAGTCGGCTCTCCTCCGGCAACAATGTCCCCCAACAGCACTGTGACCGAGACGTCTCCGTAGAGGCGACCCCGCAGTGGCGCCCGCACGCTCTCGTCGACGACGCGGACGACTGGGTGCGCGAGCTCGTCGACGACCTCGCCGTGACGGCCAACTACGTCGCGCCTGGCGCCACCAAGGCCCACAAGCCGCGCATTCTCGTGCTCTACGGGTCGCTCCGGGAGGGCAGCTTCTCGCGCGCGCTGGCATTCGAATGTGCTCGGATTCTCGAGGTGCTGGGCGCGGACGTGCGCGTGTTCACGCCCAACGGACTGCCCCCACGCGACCCGGCCGTGGAGAAGACAGATCCCAAGGTCCAAGAGCTGCGCGAGCTCGTGCTGTGGAGCGAGGCGCACGTGTGGGTCTCACCGGAGCTCCATGGCCAGTTCACGGGCGTGTTCAAGAACCAGATCGACTGGATCCCGGTCGGCGGCGAGGTCCACCCGACGCAGGGCAAGCCCACGGTCGTGCTGCAAGTGAACGGTGGCTCCAACTCGTTCAACGCCGTGAACGCGATGCGCGTGCTCTCGCGGTGGATGCGCATGCCGTGCTCGACGGCTCAGATCAGCGTCGCGTCCGCGTGGAAAGAGTTTGCGAACGGCCGCATGAAGCCGAGCGATTTGCGCAACCGCGTGGTCGACACGATTGAGGAATTTTACAAGTTCACGCTCTCGATGCGCGAGCAGACGGACGTGCTCACGAGCCGCTACAGCGAACGCAAGGCCACGCAGACTGCAACTGAGCAGTGAGCGGATTGTCTGAAGCCACTTCTGTTCGATGGATACATGGGCTCTTTTCGTAAATATATCCATACCTAACAAGCTTATCTGAATATACACAATACAGACGGCTTAGAAACCTTGATCTTTTGATTTGAATGCATGGCTCCGATTGGCTCAAACGCGATGATGAGACGATTGCGATCGGACCTCTTCGATCGCGATCACCGCTCCATTCTGTCCACGTGCGTCACCCATGCCGTCGGCCACTCGCGCTCTCGCCGCTCGCTGCGCACGTGGATGCTCTCGTTGCTGCTGCGTCGTCGCTCGCCGCCGCCGCTCGTCGCCGTCGCCCTCCGTCACAGCCGTCGTCAGTTGGTCTCTTGCGTCTCCACGATGAGCTCACCTGCTGACAAATGGCGTCCACACGTCGTCCCCGATGGCGCCGCCGACTGGGTCCGGGAGCTCGCCGACGACCTCTCGGGTGCGCGTGAGTTCCAAGTACCCGGCGCAACCAAAACCCACAAGCCCCGCATTCTCGTGTTGTATGGTTCGCTGCGCGAGACGAGCTTCTCCCGGTTCATGGCGTACGAGTGCGCGCGCCTACTGGACCTGCTGGGTGCCGACGTGCGTGTGTTCAACCCGAGCGGACTGCCTGTGCGCGACCCGTCGGTCGAGAGTACGGACCCCAAGGTGCTCGAGCTGCGCGAGCTCGTGCTCTGGAGCGAAGGCCACGTGTGGGTCTCGCCCGAGATGCACGGCCAGATCACGGGCGTGATGAAGAACCAGATTGACTGGATCCCGCTCAGCACGGGCTCGGTGCGTCCGACGCAGGGCAAGACGGCAGTTGTGCTTCAGGTCAATGGTGGCTCGCAAAGCTTTAATGCGGTCAACACGCTGCGTGTGCTCGCTCGCTGGATGCGCATGCCGTGCTGCACGAACCAGAGCAGCGTGCCGATGGCATGGAAAGAGTTTGAGAACGGCCGCATGAAGCCCAGCGACTTCCGCAACCGCGTAGTCGACGTCATTGAAGAGTTCTACAAGTTTACGCTGCTCATGCGCGAGCACGCCGATTTTCTTGTGGACCGCTACAGTGAGCGCAAGGAGAAAGAGGAGAAGGGGCGCCTGCTCACGCAGGCCGAGAAGGAGGCTGCGAAGGACGCGCAGAAAAAGAAGGATTAGAGCAAAGCGAGCCAACCAAACCGTTGTAGAGAGTGCTGTACAAAACTGAAGTGCAACAAACAACGACAAAACAGTTCTGCAAGAATAGACATTGCTTTGATATGATCTCGTCAATTTCATACTAGTAGGTTCCTGTCCATCGGTTTACTAGTGCGTGCAGCGAGTAGCAAGCATGAAGATTTCGCTGTTTTGGTTCGATATTAGAGATGAGACCAATCGAGAGTATGCTTAAAGCGCCTTAGGCGTCTGTCACTGTGACATAGACTGCATCGCCGTTGCTCGTCGGGGTGGGTTTCGCTGGTAGCTTGTGCTCGCCCATGCCGCTGATCTCGTCGGCATTGCGGTGGGCATCGCTGTCCACGAGCGGCTCCTGAATATCGCCATCAGCGAGCGCGTTCTTGAACGTGAGGTGGTCACGGAACCAGAACGCGAGGTACACGAGCGTCAGCATGGTCGGGATCTCGATCAGCGCGCCGACGACGCTCATGAGGGCCGGGTCCGACTTGAGTCCAAACGACGCGATTGCGACCGCCAGCGCGAGCTCAAAGTTGTTGCTTGCGGCCGTGAACGCGAGCGCGACGCTCTGTGGGTAGGAGGCACCCAACAGTGAACTCATGCCGAACGACACGACAAACATGAAGAGGAAGTAGATGAGCAGCGGCACGGCGGCGTACAGCACCTTGCCAATGTTGTCGGTGATTCGCTCGCTCTGCGTCGCAAAAAGCACGATGACCGTGAACAGCAGAGCGATGAGTGTTAGCACGCCGATCCGTGGCGTGAACTTGGAGCGGTACCACTCGTCACCTTTCCAGACGCGGCCCACGACGAACCACGTCGCGATGCCCAGCACGAAGGGCACGCCCATGTAGATGCCCACGTTCTTGGCGACCTCACCGAGTGACACATCCACGTCGTAACTTTCGAGGTTCATTTTCTCGGGCAGCTCGTTCAGGAAGAGCGCGGCGTAGGGCGAGTACAATGCGATGGTGACGATCGAGTTGATCGCGACGATCGCGGCACAGTACTCGTCGTCGCCCTCGGCGAGTGCGTTCCAGACGACGACCATCGCGATGCAGCGAGCGCATCCCACGAGACTGAGACCGGCCATATACCCCGGGTCGCTCTGGAAAAACGCCGCGGCGAGGAGGTACATCACAAATGGACCCAGTACCCAGTTCTGGAAGGTCGTGAGCAGCAGCAGCTTCCAGTCCGCGAGCACGCGGTGGACAATGTTCCAGCGCACCTTGGCCAGCGGTGGGTACATCATGACAATGAGCCCAATGGCCACGAGCACATTTGTACCGCCGACGGTGGTGCTGTCAATGAAGTCTTGGACGGCGTGGAGCTGTCCGAGCCCGAGCCCGACTCCGGCCGCGAGCACGATCCAGAGCGAGAGCAGACGGTCCAGTAGACTGAGCTTGGAGAGAATGGGGGCGTGGGTCTCGGTCATGGGGTCTTGATGGTTGTGTGGTGAAACGTAAATCGTAGACTGGCGTGGGAGGAGCCAAGTGTAGGTGCAGAGAGATCTGTGTCGTTTCGATCACGATCCGAGGGCTACGATCGTCATCACCAAAAGAAGCATAACCATGCATACCCTACCCGCGTCCACTTAGTGGATCCAAGCTAAAATCGTTGTTGTCCACTACTGAATCCACCGTACCCTACTGTACCCCATCCGATGACGATCGTGATCAGCCGATCGCAATCCTTTGACCAGGGGAGACATGGCTTGATTCCGGTTCACCTCTTTCCATCTCATGTCCTCCACCGCCGCTGCTGCCCCCTCCGCCGCCACGACGCCCACGCCGACGCTCGTGGCGCCTGCCGTCCCCCGCATGGAAGCCACAGAACTCGGTGCGCTGCTGCTCGCGGCCGACGCTCAGCCGCTCGTGGTGGACGTGCGCGATCCGGCGACCAGCGGCGGCTTTATCAAAGGCGCGATCAACGTACCCAAGGCGCTCTTCGACCAGGACGAGTTTGTGGACGAGTTCATCGACAAGCACGCGACACCGGGTCGTTTACTCGTGTTCCACTGCCTCAACAGCAATGGACGCGGCCCGACCGCGGCCGGACGTGTGCACGAGCGTCTCGTGGCCAAGTATGGAGAGGACGAGCAGGAAGCGAACAAGGCGCAGGTGCGCGTGCTCAAGGGCGGTTTCCGTGTGTTCTCCGAGGTGAGGGGATTGTTGATGTGTAGGGTCGATGGTAGGGACTCAGTCGTATTGTTTGTGCTCCCGGTAGACGTACGGGCTCGACCACCCTCTCATCGATCCGTCGGACCTGCACTAAGAAGACCCAACGATGCTTGATACTCGGGCCACTTGTATTGCCATCATATCCATTGAGTAGTTTCAACACTAAGCTAGCAACAACGCGGTTTGACGGTGCACTTGCGATCCTTAAAGACTTCACGCTCCACGGCGCCAAACGTGCGAGCGAGTGTTTTCCTATACAGTTCCAGCGCTGTGTCGCTGGAGAGCGATGGGCGTGATGAACACGACTCTTGCCCCTGCACGTCGCTCGAGTGCGGAATGTACTGGACCTGGATCCGAAATACGGTGGTTGCTTCATTGTCTTGTCTGGGCTCGACAGTGCACCAGCCCCGCTCGGTCACTCGACCGATCGGCTGACTAGCGCTGTCGCACTGGAAGCACCCATCACATTCCCACACAAACGTCAGTCGATTTGGTTCCACGTAGCGTCGGATCGCGAGTCGTCCCGGTGGCAGAGCGTCGGTTCCAGAAACGGGACGGCACTCTGCACCGCACTCGCCATACATATCGTCGCCGTTGTTGGTCATTGACTGGAGAAGTAACCACGACGCATGAGCCCTACATCACGAAAACCCCCACACTCAACGGCAAACGTACCGATTCATCACTGAGGTTACTACTCTGGCTGCTTGATAACATACACGGTGTTGAGAGATGCTTCCACGTCGCGTCTTTCACGTACGCCATGTTGAACGGCAGTCGCTGGCACTCCATGACGCGGATACTCAGTTCCGTGCCACTCCCCTCGGTGACCATCTCCATGGAGATCTTGCGAACTCCAATCTTGAGCCATGCCAACTCCTCGACGAGATTTGTTCGCTCATACGTCGAGTGAATGTTGTCGAACAGCTCATCGTACAATTTCCACGACGACGCCAATGACTTTGGTCCACCACGCAATCGTTTCAGCGAACATTCGTGGGATGCGCTCAACGCCAACGCACTCGGCGGCTATGCCCAACCACGCGTATGACCACAACTCAGTACATCGTTCACCAATGCAAAACATCGGACGAGAAGTCCTCACCTCAATGGCTGGGACAGCTCGGATCGTTTTCTGAATCTGTTGCGCGGCGACGACGTGCTGCCTGACCATATCGCGAAGCTTCGTGTTCTCTGCAACAGACTTTCGATATTCTACGAATGCATCATGTGACGCCCCTGTCGCTGAAGATGCACGCTGCGTGAGCGTCGCCAGCGTCGCCTCAAGCGTTGCGGCTGCCTCGCGCAGACCATCGAGCTCCTGCTTCTTTCGCTTCCTGTTCAAACGGCATCGCTCGACGTGCGATGTTATTCGTGGAGGAGGCGAGCCACGCGGCACCCCCGTGGCCGCGGTAGTGTCAGGCCGGTGGTTGTCTGCCTCAGTGAGCAAGTCGTCAAACAGAGCGACCTGTCACGCGGGAGAAGCGTGGCGTTAGTTCTCTTCACATAAGCGCGCGACGGGAAACACGTCGGCCTCATGCAACTGATATGACAGAAAGTACGTACATTTAGATCGCCGTCTAGCGAGCTTTGCGGGGCGTCCGCGACCTCAATCTCCTGCAGCAGCGACAGGAAGTCGGCATCCGCGGTGGCGTCGTTCATCGTGGGGATGCTGTGTCTGTGTGCGACAATGACGGAGTATCAGTAATAGCGCCTGGGGTACTATTTTGATGGGCATACCGCATCCATCCTCGTAATTTCAGAAATTCAGATGGTCAATCATGGGCAATTTGTTGGAACTTCTCTACAGAGGTGATTGAATTCATCTCGCTCGCCGCCTGTGCTGACCCCATCGTGGGATGCTGATGTCGCCGCAACCAGTTGATGCCGCTGCCTCCATTTAGCACGTTCTCGAAAGACCCACGACTGGACGTCAATGGTCTTCTTGGTCTTGGACTGAGTCTCTTAGTTGGCCCCCAAAGGCTCCACTTCACACGGCCACCGTTTCAAACGTGCTTGGCTCCGACCGTGCTCACCATGTGCAACCCATCGACATTGTCCTGCGACGAAGCGGATCGCAGTGGGCGAACGCTCTTCCGAGTCGCTCGACTGGCCACGTGCCCGTATCGGATACGCAGTGGTCTCCACAGAACCGCACGTTTCTGGCCATGAGCTCAGTGCCGTCACGCGCGTCGAACGCTAAGTATAACGCTGGTCCCGCGGGGAGAGGCTTCCTCAGTGTGTCATTGGAGTCAGTGGAATCATTTAGCCACACTGGACGTACGGTGCGTGTGGTGACAGAGATCGCAAGTTTGCACCAGCAAACGCAGGAGTAGTCGCAAGTCGTGGTATTAATACCCGGGGTTCGTCACACGTCGCAACGCCAGACTCGCACAACAGCAGTTTGATACAGAGTAGATGCGAAGAAAGGAAGAAAGCACTGGGGGAGGTGGTGGGAGCTACGGCAAGCATGTACCCACCGATGTGGAGTGCTGACGATCCGCACATCGGCCATTCGCCAGGGTGTTTCTTTCCATGGTGGGATGGCAGGCCTTGACCAGATTCAGGACACGGGTCCAGAAGAGTGCATCGCGTTTTGCACTTGTGGCTCTGTTCCACGAAGCCGCGACGAACCCATGTCCGCCCGTTCTCTGTTCCACGACGACACCACAGAACACTCTGCGAGTCGCCAAAATGGACTCCGGTGCCGGGTCCCTTTTTTTCTGTGGAACAAAATAGTCAACCCGAACTGTTCCGTCGAGGAACCTCTGGACAGTCGCTTCTGTTGCCTGGAGTCCAGTGGGCCGGCCTGGTCGAACGCCAATCGATGGAATGAGTGAACGACAGGGGGAGTAGCCGCTAATGGCCGGAGAGCGAGGCAGCCTCCTCTTCCGCCGTCCACCGCTGCCCCGGCGTTCACTTCCCAACGTGCCGCCCACGACGACAGGGATGCCGCGGGTGACGGTCTAAACACGGGCAACATTCGTCGAACCCACGACTAATCGGTTCTCTGGTTAGACCGCTCGGCAAAAAAGTCTATCCATCTCTGGACCACGCCGGATCCAATCCAGAACCATGAACGCCTCCACGACCGAAGGTATCATGGACACCCTGCTCAACGTGACAGCCTCTAGTAACGTGATGACCGCAACACCCTCGCTGACCCCGACGCCCACGGGCAACGCCACGGCCGAGGCCATCGCCGAGGCCTCGCGAGCGTTCCTGGCCGATTTCCGGTACAAAATGCACTTGCTCCAGATCTTCGTCGTGCTCGGGTACGGCCTCATGGCCTTGCTCTGCGTGGCATTGGCCTGCTACTTGCGCTACAACCGCAACGTGGCGCTCAAGGGCGACGCGACCGCCGCGCGCAAGATCTTACTCCCGGCCTTTGAGCCGCTGATCTGGATCCTCGCGATCACCACGGGCACGTTCACGGTCGTGGTGATCATCACGCTGTCGCTTGACACGTTCCGCAATTCGGTGGGCCCGCTGGCCTCCGAGGGCTTTTACAGCGGCCGCATGTTTGTGCTGCTCATGGTCGTCGTGTACATGCTCCAAAAGAGCGTGACCGTGCCGGCACTGATCCGCACGATCGGCATCAGTCTCGTTGGCGGCACGTACACGCTGCTGGTCGAGCTGGTCTTGATGCAGTACGATGACGACTCGCCGGCGTACGCGAGGCTCCACCACATCGCGATGCTTGTTGCCAAGTCGCTGCTGCTCGTGTTCTTCACGTACGTGTTTGTGTACCCGCCGGGCCGCGCGAGCAAGCGCTCGCTGCGGGAGTACATTGGCTTTGTGTACGTGTACTACCTCGGTGTGTACTCGTACTCGTTCCTACTCTACTTGCAGCACTTTAACGGCGGCTTCACGATGGTGTATGTGACCACCATGTGGGCGGCTCTCGCGCCGCTGTTCATCTGGCGCGTGCTCAGCGCCGACACGCAGCACTGGCGTGGCATGGGCCAACGCGCTGTGTCGCTGCAGTCGCTCTTCCGGCAAAAGCACAACCTCAACGAACGCGTCTCCTCGCAAGGACTCCACGTGCTGATCGAGATGCACCGCAAGTTCATCATCGACTTTGCCTACTTGGAGCTCAAGCAAAAAATCGGCGTGGGCTCCACCGCGACGGTCTTCAACGGCGTGCTCCACTCCAAGACGCCCGTCGCGGTCAAGGTGTACACGCCGTCCGAGTACCACGAAGAGACCGTGGCCGAGTTCTCGCAGGAGGCGGCGCTGTGTGGCGCGCTGAACCACCCGAATATCGTCAAGTTTTACGGCATGTGCGTGTGTCCGCCGACGATTTGCCTGGTCTCCGAGCTGTGCCAGGGCTCGCTCGACGACGTGACCACCGCCATCTCCAAGTCGCGGCAGCACCCGAACCGCCAGCAGCACCTCATCAACATGGCCTACATGATCGACGCCGCTCGTGCCGTCGCGTACATCCACAGCTTCTCGCCGGCGTTCGTGCACCGCGACATCAAGCCCAGCAACTTCCTCGTGGATGCGGAGAACACGGTCAAGCTCACAGACTTTGGCGAGTCACGAAGTCTGCCCAAGACCCACATGGCGACACCCCCGCCCAGTGGATTCTCCAAAAACGTGGTGCTCAAGAGTGGAGATGGTGCGAGTTTGCGGCAGCAGAATGGTCGGCATTCCTCGGTGGCCAGCGACCACACGCCCGCCCAACTCACGGTGAAGGGCACGGTGGACTACATGGCCCCCGAGATCATCCAGGGCCGAGCGGGCGTCGCCCAGTACGGCGAGGCCGCTGACGTGTACTCGCTGGCCATCACGATGTGGGACATTTTGAACCCGGGAAAAGAAAAATTCCCGACGATCCGCAACAACCACCTCCACATCTTCGAGTCAGTCATCGAAGGGAAGCGACCGAATATGGAGACGTCTGTGCATCCGACCGTGCGTGAGGTCATCCAGAGTGCGTGGCAAAGCGACCCCCGTCTGCGGCCGTCGGCACAGAATATTGTAAGCATTCTGGAGACCGTCCAGGAGGAGATGTTTGCCGTATTTGCCGTGGACCTGAGCGACGAGCTGGACCAGGAGCCCCTGTACAACAAGTACGGCGAGCTGGTGGCCAAGACGTTCTCTTCCAAGCAGGCGAGCGATCGCATGGAAGAACTTTGCTTTGTCAACACCGAGGCCGAGGCCGTGCGGATGGGCAACGCGTTGATGGATGCGGGGCTTTTACACCATGCCAAGCACGAGCGGCCGTACGAGCCCGGCGAGGGGCTGTATTTCTTGGACGAAGACAACATCAATTTGTGTCAGCCACTTCTCGCCCCTGGCGAGCGCGACAACTCGAGTACGGCTGATGTGGACGAGGACGAACGTGTCGACCACTTGGTACCGTTGCCCAACTCCACGCCCATGCTGGCCGCGCGGACGTCGTCGGGCCGGCCTTCGAAGCGCGCCAAGTCCGTGTCGCGTCGCAAAGCGTCGACTACGACGGGTCGCTCGGTCACGACCATCGCACGCTCCGAGATGGCCACGACCATCTACGACAACGGCATCTGCCAGTGTCGCAAGCTCGGCCAACGGCTCGAGCAACCAAAGCCCGGCGGCGTCAAGCGTCGCGGCTTCCGACGGCACCGCGTCAAGGCCGCTTCAGAAGAGAACATTCTCACGGCGAAGCTGCTGGGTGCCGAGAATACGCTCGTGCCTGGGCCGCTGAGCCAGAGCAACAGCGACTTTGACGAGTTTGAATCGGTCGCGACCAATTTCCAGCAGCACCATGACCAAGAAGGCGGGCTCGCGTGACAAGAGAGCGATCTGTAGACATGTCTAGTTTGTGATGAGATTCTTGAGCGGAGATCCCGTGCCGGGCGAGCCGTGCATTTGTACAATATCTTGCATTCCCAATGTATCACTTGATGGACACTCCGATGAGATCTCAGTCCATATGAAACAGTGCTACGTACTAGTATGCAATTCGAGCGTGGATATGCTTTTTGCTCCACTACGTTGTTGAGCAGCCATTGCATTACTATTTAGTAAACAAGTGTCAACTCGACGGCTTTCTTTTCCATTTATAAAACGCTGCTCCAACAAACTATTACGTGCAAAACCACTTACGCATCCATCTACGCCATATCCACGGGGTGCACGAGATTCGAACTCTCGAGGCTGCTCGAGCCGTCCTGCGTACTGCTACTGTTTGAGTCGGCGCGTCCGTCCATGCGTCGTCCGTTGCGAACAAGTCGCCCAGAACGTACGCCGAGTCGCCGCACTCGGACGGAGTCGTCATTCTCGTCCTCGTCGTCGCTCGTGTCGGCGACGTGAAATCCCATCTCCACGTCGCTCGAGCTCAGCGGCGTCTGCACGGGCGAGGCATAGTTGTCACTCCCTCCCGTGTGCGGGAACTCGTTCATCAGCAGTCTCGCTGTGAGTGTGCCGTCGATTGCCGAC
>JAADVY010000395.1:0-17438 GCA_023336035.1 Pythium plurisporium
GCGAAAGCACGGCCACCATGGTGGGGACGCGGGGAGGCCGAGGCGGCAAGCGGAGAGTGCACAAGACGGCCACACGCCGTAGCAGCTCGCGTATCCAGGAGCTCAAACCCACTGCGACGCCGGACAAGTTCGCGGTGACCGTCGCGGAGCGCGTTGCGGCTGCACCTGCACGCGTGGAGCTCACGGATGCAGATATTGAGGCCACGCTGCGCCACGCGGATGCACTCGAACCCGACGTCAAACGCACTCTCGTCGCGCTGCGGAAAGAGACGATGCGCCTTTCCTCACGCAAGCCCGTTCCCTTCGCGTTGCCATTCACGCCAGACGAGATCAAGAGCATTGGCGTACGTTTTGCGCTGCCTGTCGCCTTTGGGCGAGCTAGATCTTGTACGCTAATTGCATGTGGGGTGTCTCGAATGCACAGCATCGCAAGGCCGTGCGTCACCCGCCTCCGTTCGGGCGGATCACCAAGTCGATTTACTTGTCTACGACGCTGCCGACGGCCGATCTGCCCGTCCACAAATGCAACTGCTTCGAAGACAAAACAGTAGCGAGCTCAACCTCGCGGCGAGGTAGCAAGGCTGTCGTCGAGCCCGTGCCTGACGGCCGCAAGAAGCGTGGCAAGAAGTCCAAGATTAAAACAGCGGAACCGGAGCCGGTCCGCGAGATGTACTGTGGGGAGAGCTGTCATAACCGCATGCTCTTCATCAGTTGCTCGTCCGACAGTTGTTCTGCGCCGGATCCGTCGCTGTGCTCGAACCGCGCGATCAAGCGTCGCGAGGCCAAGCCCGTTCGTGTCGAGTACGTGGAAGGCCCGGGCTTTGGGCTGTTTGCGGAAGAGACGATCGAGCCGGGCGAGTTTGTGATCGAGTACGTTGGCGAAGTGATCGACGACGAAGAGTGCGAGCGTCGCCTTATCAAGTACCGTGAGCAGGGCGAAGAGCACTTTTACATGCTCGAGATCGAAAAGGACGTGGTCATCGACGCTCGGTACCGCAGCAACGACGCGCGTTTCATCAACCACAGCTGCGATCCCAACAGCATGACTCAGAAATGGAACGTCGACGGGCTGCGCCGTATCGGTATCTTTGCTCGGCGCCGTATCCCAGCGGGGGAAGAGATCACAATTGACTACAACTTTTCCCATTTTGGCGACCCGATCGACTGCAAGTGTGGCTCCGTGGCCTGCACGGGCAAACTCGGGCTCAAGCGGTCGGATGTGCAGACCAAGAACGCGCTCCAGCGGATCAACGCCTCGAAGAAGAGCCAGGAAGTGTTTGATGCACCGCCGCCCGAGATCAAGAGACCGGTGCAGCTGTCATCACTCGCGCTGCTCAAGGCCGCCAAACTGGATATGCGCTGGCTCAACCTGTATGGCTTCAAGAAGCGCCGGCTCTTCCTAGGTCACGAGACCCAAGGGAACCGGAAGAAGCCCCATCTTGACGCCTCGGCGTTGACAACATTGCCATCTCACACGAGCAGCAGCAGCAGCAGTCCGATCTCGGAGTGGTCCTCCACAACCACGGCAGAGGACATGTCAGACCCGTCTATTCCGATACTCCAGAAGAGCAATTGGTACGAGCGTTTTCAGCGCGGCGATCACCTCGTCAACGTCCACTTGATGTCGAGCTACATCTGCGGCGGCAAGTATGACTGGTCGGATGATCTTCGGGACGTGGCACCCCGTCGTGCCGGATCGACAGCGCCGAAGCAACTGTCAACGACCAAGCGACTGGTGACCAAGCGAGTCGGATTGCTTGATGCGCGAGCGCGTCGCTTCTCGGATCTGCTCGCATTCGCGAACGGCGCCTCGGCGTGGAACAAGCGCGTGCCTTCGTCCGCGAGGATTGACCCGGATCGTATCTACCGCTTCATCGACGCCATGAAGAACGGCAAGCTCTTCCACAACCAGAACCTGGTGCGTTTTCTTCGTACTCGCATGGAGCCTTGTGAAATGGCGACTGACTCGACGTATGCTTTGTAGAATGACCTGAACGAAGACGCATGCCATCGCTGTGGTCTTGCCGGCAATCTCATCTGTTGCGACGGCTGTCCCGCAGCGTTCCATCTCAAGTACGGTTATGTGTTCGCTCTGATTGATCTTCATGTGAATTCACTGACGTTGCGTGCATTTGGCTCCGTAGCTGCACGAATCTGGTAATGCTGCCGCCCCAAGGTGACCCGTGGTTCTGTGCCGAGTGCAAACGCTCAGCGCGGCAACGCGCTCAGGTAGAGAAGACGCTCGCAGCCTCGGAGTCGGCCGAGTCGGCTGGAGCCTCGGCGGGTCCACGTCGTAATTTGCGTGGCCACAGCACGACCCACTCGACCACAGCACCGATCGTGCCGAGCCTGAAGCGTATCTTCCACGCGACATCGGCCAAGGAGCGCACGACCACCAAGCGTAGGGGCCGCAAGAAGATGAAGACGAGTGACAAGACGTATCGCATGCTCGAGAATATGCCGCTTCCCTTCTTTGACGACGAGGACGATGCATGACAAACGCAGAGCTATTGACGTCAAGATGCCGTTGTCAGATGTAGCCCACCCTCCTGCACATAAGTGAAGATTCCTCAACCAGACTTGTCAATTCGTCTCATACACCTCCAATACACTGTTCCTTTATCTCCAGTCTTTTTCGTGGTCACTGGTCCAAGAGCTTGGCCGGCACGGGGCCTTCGACCTTGTCCTTGAGGAACGCTTCGCTGTCTTCCTTCGCACGCTATGCATACGCCAATCATTATACATAGAGTCAGCAACACGTCACCATTGTCCTTGCCCACTGCGTGTGAAGCAGGAATCGCGCACCTTGATGGCCGTGACGAGCTGCGCGTACGGGCCGCTCGACTTGAGCGGCGGCATGGGCACGCCACCGTCGAGCTTGCCCAAGAACGAGTGGTTCTCACGCTCCTCGAGCGCCACGCTCTCGTACTCGTTCGAGGCCTCGCTCTCGCTTGGGAAGCTCTCAAAGCGATGGACTTCCTCGCCCTTGAAGCGGTAGACCGCCTGCATCCCCGCTGCGTGTGTCGCCATCGTTGGTGATCTCTTGATGTGACTGGTCGAAAAAGGCGCGGAGGTCCAACTCAATTAGCCTCGCTTAGTCCGATCGATGGAACCCACCTGAGCAGCTTCTCTCTGATAACCTTCGATGGAGAACCCGACCATGTCTCGCTCGGCGTCGGGACGCGCGTCCATGGCCAGCTCCGTATCGGCGTCGCAGGCGACGTCCGTGTTCGCGACTGGCGCGCTGTCGCCGTCGGGCGAGTCGAGCTTTGGTGGCAACGGGCTCATCGCCGTGCTGCGCATGCTCAAGCTCGTGGACAAAGGCTCGGGACTCTGCCTCTTCTCGACCCAGTGGAAGTGGCACCCGCATGCTCATGCCGAGGGTGTGGACGCACTGGTCCAGTCGTTGGCACAGTTTGCTCGTGAGATTGATGGCGGAGGCACGTAGTCTGAATGGGAAGGGGGCGGCATGGAGACTAATCAAATGGAATCGGGCAGACGTCGTGCGTGTCCACTTCGACGCACACATGAGCCGCAGCACGAACAACAGCATCGGCAATGGCAATGGCGGCAACAATAACGGGAGTCTCACACCCACGCAGCCCAAGTCGGCCCCCGAGGACGAACGACGGCTCAGTTATGTCGGAGAGGTACTCTGAGTCGTAGCCCACTCCATGGTGAGAGAACGTGACTGATGAGCTGTGCGTGATGCAGTCGAATGGGCCGTCCGCGTTGGAGATGCTATCGCACCACAATGGACCGATCCAGGGCGTGTTGTTCCATGATCGAGTGTCCGAGATCACGACGCAGCGCCTCCGTGTGTTTGTCGAGCAAGTCGTCGAGCGGTTTCTCCAGCTGCACCACAACGATATCGATCGGCTTCAACCAGCCACCGCAGCCCACCAGGCAGCACTTTCGCCCGAAGAGGTACTGCGATGTTTCTTGCTGGTTTGTCTTTTCGCCGATTCGTCGTGAATCTCACCGCTTTCTGTGCACTAGACGGCACAGCTTATCGCGCCCTTCGCCTCCTTCGACGATGTGTTCCAGAATGAATTGATGTCGACGCTCTGAGCAAGTATGTGTCGTAGTGGTATCCTTGTGGATTGCCGTCAAGATAAGTTGGTGAACAATGGTGCATAGCATCAATCCCACTGTGTATCGCTCAGCCAATACATACGTTTCTTACTTACTTATCAGGGACCGAACGACTTACTTGGGTTTGGTTGCATTCGCACGTGGAATAGATTCGACAACTCAGTCAAGCACGCTGCGCTTCTTCATCTCATGATTCGTAATTGGGGTTCGATCGCTATTCGTGAACCCCCACACTTCAACATGGACACAGTTGAACTCATGCGTCGGCACCAGCGGGCGTGAGCTGAACGTCTCGCACGGACCCGTGGTCCCTCTTGATAAGTCCGCATCCTGTCCAACACAGTGGAGAATGTCAATACGCACAAACCAAATCGTTGATGATCAATATTCAAACGCACCAGATACAAACCGAAACTGCCACCGCCCCCCATCACAAGTGATTCTTCTGAGCACAGCATGAAGTAGTTGTTCCGACGACTCCATGGATACTTGACAAAGTTCGCACCGATCGAGGATGCGGATCCAGTGGGGGCACCTGGCCGAGGGCTGAAGGAAAAGAGGAAGGTTTCGCCGTTGCCGAAGTACTGGGTTGAGCGGTGCCATTCATCCGAGCCATAGCCACCAAACACATTTCCTTGGTCGTCCTTGACAACGATCAGGGTTGGATTGTGAGATTTTGCAAGAATGAGCAGCGTGTGGAGTGAGGATCCGTGCGTCTCAGAACTGTAGATCAAACACCATCGGCACAGCTGCGTCGTAATTGGCATCGAATGGTCGATAAATGCAACATGCTCAGGCTTTAAAATGTTGGACTGCCCCAGAAGCTTGTTCTTGTAGTCTTCTGGCTTGAAAGTAAATGATGGTCTCCTGTTGATACGTGGTGGAGAAGGTGGAGCAGCGATTGGAGCACTGTGTCCGTTACTCGAGTTGCTTACTTCCTCTTCAGTTGATGCATCATCTTGCATCAGGCGCCACATCTCCAACCACTCGCCTCGCAGATCCTCTACACATCTCGGTGCGTTCTTCAATAGTTCGTCCATTTTGGACTCTGTATCGCAGAACACCCGTGTGAATGATGCCTCGTCTGGACTCAACGAGCTCCAAATTTGGTCGAAGATTTGGAACATGACCAGGAAGAGCTTCAGGAAGTACGACTCCTCAGCGAACAGCTCCCAGAAGGGTTCGACTGAGAGAGCAACGATGTTGATGGTTGGATGCTCAGGCGCGGGTCTGCAAAATGCAAAGGCATGAAAGAACTGTTTAGCCCACCAACAACTAGAGGAAGCTCCAAGGAATAGTACTTACACAAGGCGAAGCAAGTTGATAAGTGACTTGCAAATTGCAGCCGAGACGAGACCGGCGTCGTAGGAGCTTTGCACTGATGGAAGTGCACGATTGTACAGCCGCTCAACTAAGGCACTGTCACTCTTGATCATGTGTGCGACGCACCGCAGAAGTAGCACACCGCCCTTATCAAAGTTGCCGAGAATAGTTGGTCGGTTAAATCCGTGTTTTTGCCATGCGTCTGCGATACGGCGATCGAGATCATCTGAGCTGTTGTTGAGCGAGGGAAGTCCAACTGTTTGCCGTCGGCTGCCAAGGCTCCCACCGCTTGATGTTCGCGAGCTGGAACCTGGATAATTGGTTCCAGCCATGACGGAGGAATACGAAGGTGGCGCCGATGTGCTCAACGGTACGACGCCTTCATACAACAGAGGAGATGATGCCCGATGCTTCAAAGGCGACACCATCTTGCGGAGAACTGGGGCGGGGATGCGCTCTGGATTGTTCGGGGGTGAATCACTCTGAGGCGACTCCTTTTGCTTCACACTCTCCACAAACATATCCGAAATCTCGTCCAGATACTGCCGGTCGGACATAAAATTCACTTGTGGCTTCATCTTGTAGAGCTGATACATTGAGAGGAGAGATTGCTTCTTGGCCTCGAGCCGCTCGAGTGCATCTGACACCTGAACGCGAATGTCTTGGAAGATCACGTCATGATGATGAATCATCCGTTCCACCACTTGTGCCCCCACTGCGGCAAAGCGGACGTCGTGGTGCTGGGGATGTGACATCTTCCGCCGACCGGCAGGTGTAGTCATCGCCTCGCTCTTGAATGCAACAACGGGGGCTAGCATAAAAGATGCCAAGGTTAAGTCGATCCCATTGTGTTGGGCGTGCTCTGGTAGTTGGAGGAAGTGCATGACGCCAATCACTTTCTCCAAGACATACTTGCAATGCGTAGGCAGTTCCTGCACAAGCAGAGCGATGTTTCGAATACTTGCATCTTCATCTTTCAGTCTTCCGGAAGCGACGAAGGCTTCGTACTTTTCAGATGTGAGTAGTGATTCTGGTAGACTCTTGAAGAAGTCGAGGAGCAATGCTCCAGCACCATGCGCGTCAAGATCTGCGGGAAGAGCCCCCTCTGTCTCCACAACCTCGCGGAGCTGGCTCACTGTCACGTTCAAAACGGTCGTGCGAAAGAGCCGCGGAGTGTCTGGATACTCATAGAGAATGTCGATGCAATCTTGCACGATGTTTGGAATCGACAGGATGGGGTCGATCAACGCAAATCGACTGTGGTACGGGTTCTTCGACAAATAGGCAATGCTCACACCAAATACGTGTTGCCAGGGCTTGATTCCTTTGTGGCGATGCGGAAATACAACCGCAGAGACTTCGACGAAGTCGTCATCAGGAACGGCTGCTTGTACTTCTGCTTGAGCCAACTTGTCTGCGGAAACAGAGACATCGGATGCAAGCGGCGACGTCGGCAACGATGGAGCTGCTGTTGCCGTGGGAGAATTCGGTGCAGGTACAGCTTCTCCGGCTGTTGGTGCTGCAGTTGCGTCACCTTCCGCCTTGGTGGCTTCACTAATTTGAGGCGTGATTGGGATTGTTTGCACCTCTTTCGGAGCCGGCATCCTGAATGGCTCCTCATCGACCTTGATGTTGAAGCGCACTTCGCGACAGTCGATCACCATCTGGAGAAACAGATCAAGCCCTTCGGAACATCGCATAAGCGCCCAGTCCTCATAGCTTGTTCGAACCACCTGATCGCACGCCATCGAGAAGATGATCTGCAATAACACAGCGAGTGAGAAGATGGGTGTGCCATCATCCGGCTGACTGAATTGCAGCTACTGACCATGAGACTCGTCTCCAGGGTCTGGTTGTTGAGAGCGAGTTTCATCCAGCATAAGGCTTTGCCTGCGTCGGTCTACGACGGCACTCAACCACATGAGACTCACATTCGCTGTGTTGAACACACCCAGAGTAGCCACACCTGAGACATGGTGGCAGCCTGTTGAATCGCATCGACGAGCGAAGGCTCGTCCAGCACGAGCGAGCTCGAGTACAAGACGTTCCAGAGCGACACCGTATGGTCGCCCTGGGGCTTGAGACCCAGCTTCAGGCACGTCTCCAGAGCACTTCCTGCATGACAGCATCCACCGTCAGGCATATCCACATCACTGTGCTGAATCTCACCATTATGAACCCACCCAGCTCATGGACACACATATCGTCTTCCGTCACCACACGCCGAGGCTTTATCAGCGGTGCCACACCAGAAGACGCTGGCGAGGGTACTGCTGCGGACGGCGAGATCAGATCCAGCTCCCCGCTGCTCACGGAACGGCCCTCGACAGCCTGCATCACATCGAGCGTTGCTTTCTTCAGGCGCGTCTATCGTGATCAAGAGCAGCATCGATACCGCCATTAGCTTCCATACTACTGCCACATTGACGCTTTAGCCAGCACGTACGAGCGCATCGAACCGTTGCTTCAAGTGGTCATCTTCCTTAACGCCTTCGAGCTTGGTCGAGACCCATTGCGTGATTCGGCCCAGCATGGTCCTGCTGTCTTCAACTGCCGCACAGGGCTTGGACTCGCTGCGCTGCCCACTGTGGCCAGCCGATCGATGCGATCACCCGTCGGTCCCAATACAGACCGCTGGTGCTTCTATCTTATGCACACGATGGCCCGATAATAGCCCCGCCCACTCTCAACCTTTGAGACACGCTCAGGGTCTCAGTTAATCCCGCGAGATGACGCGCCACTAGCAAAATTAGGCCGTCGATAGCGTGGCGACGCGACGGCGGAGTCGCGAAGATGGCACGGGTTGGATGGAGCGCAGCGACGCCGAGCCCCTTGACACCGCCAATACTCCCAAGTTTCTCCTCCGATTTTCCCCTGCTGTTGTAAGCGACGTTTCCATTGCACTCGGATTGGAATAGTACCCCCTCTTCTCGACAGGGGTACAATTTATGCGAGGTTGCAAAACAAGGTGCTGAGCCATTTTGACCAGATGGGCTCGCAGTAAATTACTTCGTTGTAACTTACAATCTGCGAAATGTTTCCTCAGAGAAGGCGGGAAAGCACGGGGTTCAAAGGATGAGAGTGATGGTCCTCGGCCGGCCCATCAACAAGGGCAATCCTTTGCCCCCCGCATTTGATCGCTTGCGTTCCGTTCTGTACCATGGCGACCGAGACCACGCCCTACCGCCCCACGTGCGTCCACGACACGGCGCAGAAGAAGCCATGTCGGTCGACCAGCACGTCCGTGCGTGGCAGCAATGCGCGCCGCTTGCGCATGAGCGACGTCGCGATGGATGGCGACATCAAGCCCGTCCCAGTGGAGGAAGACACGCCGGTCGCCAAGACGGACGAGTGTGCGTCCCCACGGCTCAGCAAGACGTTGTTTAGTGGTGGCTTTAGTGACAGCAGCGACGACGATGCGGACGACAACAGCACCCACAGCGATGCGCGGCGCACGTCGTACCGTAGCCGAAGCCGTCGACTCAGCGGACTGCGTGCGTCGGCACCACCCGCAGTGGCCTACACGACGGCGACGCCCATGTCGGCCACGCGTGCTGCCGCGAGAAGACACAGCGTCGAGTGCGGTCGTATGAGTACGAGTGGGAAAAGTGCTGCGTGCGATTCGCCCTTGCCCATTGAGAAGCTGCCCGCAACTCCATTGAAACGAGGCAAAGCTCCCTTTCCTGGGTTGTACTCGCCCGTACGAGCTACGAAGCAGTCGCCTGTTATTGTGACGCCACACAAATTCACCCCATCCAAAACTGGACAGGACCAGAACATGTCCGTGTGCAGTACGCTCTCGACATGGTCGCCTTGGGACAGCCCGGCAAAGACCACGGACAACGAGCCGATGCCGACAAGTGCGTCATTCAAGAGCCCAGTACCACCCACCCCACTCAAGCAGCGGACCACGACACCATGTACGCTAGCTAATATCCGTGCGCTGACCAGATTCGAGCTCCTCAGACTGACCTAGTCGTTTTGTAGCTCGCCAGAGATTCCTCGAGAAGAAAGAGGTTCTTGTACAAGTACATTACCCGGCAGATTCACCGGTAAGTGACCGCAGCAAGAATGTGTTTTCACGGCATTGCCTCACAATATCTATCCAGGGACTTTCTCACACCGCATTCCAAGAACTAGAAACTGTTGGTTGGCTGGGTGCTGGGGTTTCAGCAGAAGTTCTGAAGGTACGAACTTCGTTTTCTGACTCTGACTGGTGATGTGCTTACTCACTCCACATTGCTCAGGTGTACTCGAAGAAAAAGGATCAATACTTTGCAGTGAAGAAAACCAAACACGAACTGCGGAGTGAGCGTGAACGGTACAGGATGTGAGAGCATGTTAGTTGGAGACGACGAAGACTGACACGGATTACCTACCATAGCGATGTACTTCTGCAAGAGATCATTATTGCGCAGCATGTGGCGGCTTCGGGTGCGAACTTCGACCACCTCGTTCGGTACCACCAAGCTTGGCAAAACGAAGGTAGGCTTCATCCTCGGATTTTGGGTACGCAAGCGTTCTCACAACACTGGGGTTGCTCGGTAGGCTTTCTCTTCGTGCAAACTGAATTGTGCACGGGCGGCAATCTGCGAGACTTCCTCGCTTTTCGAGATGGAAGGAAGATCCCTGAGGATTGCCTGTGGACGGTAATAAATCATGTCGGTCAAGGGCTCGAAGCGCTCCATGCCAACGAGGTCGTCCACCTCGACATCAAGCCAGACAACGTCTTCATCACTGCTAACGGACTGCTGAAGATTGGAGATCTTGGTATGGCCGCAGAGAATTCGAGTCCATCGAGGCGAAAGGGCGATCTTGAAGGTGATGCACTCTACATGGCAAAGGAATTGCTGTCTTCCGCTGTACGGTATCCTTCTGCCGACATCTTTTGTCTCGGTACGTGTTTAGCGATTTGGACAGCATTCACCAAGCATACTGAGGAACTTATCCTGTTGCTCCATCAGGGATCATGATGCTGGAGTTGGCAACAGGCATTGAGTTACCAGCTTCGGGTGATAGCTGGCATGCCCTGCGCGAAGGACAAATACCCCCACTCCCGAATGATTACTCTGCAGAACTGAAAGCCGCCATTTCTCAGGTTCGGACACTTCACTGTTTCCACCTCGATCGTTCTCGTCCGACTAACATTTCGGCCTACACAGATGATGCACGCTGATCCGTCCATGCGTCCAACTGCCACCGAGATTGTCAACCACCCTCACATTCGAGCTCGATCGTCCCCTGCTGCAATTATTGTTGAGGTGCGTTCGATAAGTATTATAGGCATGTTCATCAAATCTTTGACGTACAGTTGCACCACAGCACGCGCAAGAGTATCCGTCTATCGCGGCCAAGAAAGTGCTCAACACCAGCCGATCCAGCCTTTCCGAAACGCCGCGCAAACCACGACTTTCGGTCTCGCTGTTTAGCGACTAGCTGCACAACGACCTCATCAGTTTTTTATCACCAGGGTTTGCCATATTTCGAAATGGCTTCAGTTCCAGAACTCCATTATCTCTATTACTTCAATAGACATACTATTTCATCAAATATCAATTCTAGTAGTGAACCGGTTCGGTCCACTCATTTCGAGTGTCAGCCGGACCGGACCTGTTGCCAACCATTGGCTGGTCCGCCCAAGCTCTTCGTGTGTGTGCCGGCAGCTCCATAGGCCTCCAGTATCTCATTCGTGTGTGAAGGAAAAAGTAAGTAAATGCTGGTGCACGCTTGGCCGTCTCCCCCTCCCCCCCTGCGTGTGTGTGGATGTGGCGGTATCTTCTCTCGGGGAAGATCCCTACGTCCAATGTCATGGAGGAGGCGAAAGGGGCGGCAGCGATGATGCAACGAGTACTAACGTCTTATCGTGGTGAGCAGTGAAGTTCAACTCGGCCGTCTCCTCGTCCCGCCGCAAGTCGCGCAAGGCGCACTTCGCCTCGCACTCGACCGCGCGTCGCGTGCTCATGAGCGCGCCGCTCTCGAAGGAGCTGCAGAAGAAGTACAATGTAAGTTAGTGTGAGCCACCCAACGCGGGGCGACACCACTACACTTCAAACGTATAAGTCCATGTCAGTGGGGGCTCTCACGGGCCCCATTCACGCTGGCACTTCATGGCATCGTATGATACGTAAGTGCGGATCCAGTTTCCTTTCTTCTCGGCGACACGGACGGAGGTTTTTTTTCTCTCATTCGAAGGATTGCCCGAGTTCGTTCGCCGAGTAGTCTGGGGCTGTCCCGTCATCCCCACACACCCAGAAACCAGTGTCCCCACGTGCAAAGTTTTGAAGCGTCGCCCTGTCGATGCAGAGGAGCTCTGCAGTGGACCAGGACACTGGCTCAGTCGTTTTTTCAGAATGCAAAAACTGACTGTGGCTTCGTCATTTGTTCAGGTGCGTGCGCTCCCGATCCGCAAGGACGACGAGGTCACGATCGTGCGTGGCGGTTACAAGAACCGTGAGGGCCGTGTCACGACCGTCTACCGTAAGAAGTTCGTGATCCACGTCGAGCGTGTCGTGCGCGAGAAGGCCAACGGCGCCGCCGTCCCAGTCGGCATCGACGCTTCGAAGGTCGTGATCACCAAGCTCAAGCTTGACAAGGACCGCAAGAAGATCCTCGAGCGCAAGAACCGCTCGGTCTCGGACGCCAACAAGGGCAAGTTCACGGAGGCCGATGTCGCCATGGCCAACGTCGATTAAGCGGGCCCGTGCGTCTTGTTCGGAACTCACACACACACACACACCTCCTGGTCTTCAGTCAGAAGAACGAGTTGACTGCTTCGTCCTGGAGCGCGTCGTGGAACCACATGAATACACGCACCGGATGAGCCACCAAGAAGCTGAGTCGATGGTTTTTTCTCTCTTCTTTTTTTTTTGCTACAGCACATTTCAAAACAGCGACAGCTTTTTCATCTCCTCCTCGATCATGGTCTTGAGGGCAAGTGCCGGCTGGTCACTTGCTAGTTCCACGAGCAGGTTGATAAAGTCCACCTCTCGCTCAGCGAACTCCCGTAGCGACAGCTCCTGCACTTCGAGCTTGCGCAGCACCTTGTTGGCAAGTGGGACAAGCTGGGGTACGCTGCGTTTGACACCCTGAAACAACTTCTCCTCGGCCTCTCGCGCGTCGGTGTCTCGGCGCCAGTTCTCGGGCTCTAACCACGTTACGGTTGCACTCATGTTGTTGCTTTCGCCTCCAGATCGACCGCGCAGACGTTGCATGCGATCGCCATGCTTCCGAACAAATTTGTCGAGGATTTCGGCTTTCTTCTGTTCGCTCTCGATAGACGCCAAGTACATCTTGGCAGCGAGCAGCTCCTCGGTGGTCGCAGCCTTCTCCAACAGCAATCGCTCGTTCTCTTGCTGGAGCTGCTGGGTCTCCTGTTGTGCGAGGGCGACCTCGGCACTCAGCCGCTGCTTGCCAAGCCGCGTCGATGTTAGTGCATCTTCGCGCTCTGTCAGCTCCCTGGTGTAAAAGCCCACGACGGTCACACATACAGATTCATCTTGCCCTTTAGATTACACAATGCTTACCTGGCGAGTCGATCTGCTTTTCGAGTCGACTCGTGGATGAGTTTGCTCTGGGCATGGAACTGTCGTTCCTTTTTGCGCAGCTCCGCGAGTTGTCGCTCGAGTTCGAACTTGTCCTGTGCCATCGACTGATATCGCTTCTTCAGCTCGGTCAACGAACCTGGTCCACCCAGCACACCCGGTGATGGAGCCAATGACACGTCCCCACTGCTCGCACTCGATGCGAGCCGCAATTCCAGTTCGACGTTCTGCATACGAAGCTGCTGCACCTCACGTTGGAGGCTCTGGATCTCACTCTCATACTGTTCGAATACGTGATTCACTCCACTCTGCCTTTCCAGCGCACGCACTTTGGATTTCAACGCCACGGCCTCAAGCTTGAGATTCTCGATGTGGACTTCGTACTGCGCGCGACGCTCCTCGTGGTCATGGACGATCTCAGCAGCGTGGGCTTCGGCCGCCTCCCGTAGTTGCTGCTGCTCCCGCACGACAGTGAGCAAAGCGTCATAGTTTTTTCTGAGCAGTGCGGTGTCGGTGGCTTGAATCTTGGCGGCTGTCACGGGGTCCAACCCTTCTAGGTTTGGTGGTGTCATCACTTGTGAGGGCAGCTCGATTGACGGAAGTGTAGGCTCAGGAGCTGGACTTCTCGTCGACTGCACTGGGATGAATTCTGTTGACGGGACAGCACCACCGGATCGACCCGATCTCATGAGTGTTACTGCCAACCGAGTGGCAAGGTCGTGAGACATAGCAGACTGATGTTGAGGCTGTGGGAGCGGCGGTGGTGGGCAAGGCGGCAGTAACATGTCGTCCACAGAGTCTTCGATAGGCAACGGCATCGAATTGGATCGCCGTAACTGCATCCGCATAGATGCAATGGTTGGGTTAGTCGCAAGTTGAGTGGATCTCGAGGGCTGACGCGATGTAGTGGCTTGCTCGATAGTCTCCATCAGTCGTGTGTAGAGATCACTGCTTGTTCCTCCTCCACCTACAGCACCCTGCGCTGAGGACGGCTGAGGATACGTTGCTGATGGACTCAAGTCTGAGAGCCCAAGCGGCAACTCATCCAACACACCAGGTATGGGCGTCCAGTTACTTGTTGTCGAGACTGGCACAACAGGAGGGACTGTCCCACCAGCGAGAATGTCTTTCTTGCGTTGCTTGAAGGCTTCAAGCCACGACATGGCGTCCGAAGTTACGACAGGCGAAGGAGGAATTGGTTGTGGTCCAACCGCGTCCCCTCTCACAGTGGACGCGAGCACGGGCGAACGGGAGGGCCCAGATGCGAGGCGGTTCAAAAGCGACTCACCGATGGCCACGGCTGCCATCGCCTTGGCTGCCGCCGAATCTATCGAGACTTCGTCGGGATCAACTGGGTTCTGTTCCGTCGCAGAGGGCAGTGGTGGCGGTGGCTGAAACCCGAGCTGAGTGATTTCGATTCCAGTGAGCCGCTTGCACACGCACGCGTAGCCCTTGACATTCGCGACAGCATTCAGCAGAGTTACACTCTCGCGCAGACTTGCACGCGAGTCGATCACATTTGCGTACAGAAACGTCCTGGCATTTTGCGTGAGCAGCGGCTGCAAGAAGTTGGAGAGCAGCATGGTCTTCTTGGTTGCATGTAACGCTGGCTTGGGCTTGGGCGACATGAGAGACCCCGTTGCACGTGCAGCCATCGCATTGGTTTGCTGCCGAATCTCATGCAGGATCTCATAAAACTCGACCTTCTCCTGCGTGGACGCGGCGTCATCGCGAAAGTCCTTGAGGTCGATTAGGTCCACGAGATGCAGCGTGCTGAGCTGGCCCGTAGGCCGATGGAAAAATGCGAGCCGTACGAAGAAATGCGAGTGTTCAGCAGTGTGTTTGCGTACAATGCGGTGCGTTTTGGCAGTCTGCAATGTTTGCAGTGCACTCACAAAGCTGGTTGCTTCGATCGACACGAATGACAATGCTGGATTCGCTGTACTCTCCGGCTGCAAAGGCTGCAGGAGATCGACCGCCTGGTTGTTCACGATGATCCAGCTACTGATCCCAAGAGACCAGTCTCCAAGCTGCTGTTGTCCCGCCAAACGGTGGAAAAAGTCGTATAAAAGCCCACCAAGTTGACCGTGGAGGTCCAGAACGGCTGCCTCATCGGGCGAGGGTGCCGCGACGATGGGAGCAGCCGTTGATGCCGATCGGCCGAAAAGAAATCGGAACTTCTGTGTTGGATGGATGCCCGTCGCGAGGAGATTGGTGTTGATGCCATCGACAACGACTCCCCGCACCGCTGGCTGGGTGATATCATGAAAGAACGCGGCCGAATGGGTCGCTGATGCGAATACCGAGTGGAATTCCCACTCAACACTTGGTGTCTCGGCACTCGCGCCACTTGGTGTAGTTGTCGTCGAAGCTGACGGCATCAAGGACCCATCGCCATGGACGACTGGGGGTGGCGACTGGGTGACCACACGTACACACTTGCGATCGGGCTGCACATCGAAGACAGGAGTCGCACGATTCGCTGCTGTGACGAAGCACGAGACGTGGAGAGGGCCTAACACGACCGCGGCTGCCCCCGAAGCGGAGGTTGTGGCCGCCATGTTGAAGTAAAAGTCCAGTAGGATGCGTGAAGCAGCCTAAGCCCCAGTCCTACGCGCCAGTTACATAAGCCAGTTGGAAGTGGTCGCTGGTTTGCTTTACGTGTCCCGACGACTGTTCACGGCCGTGCCAGGGCCTACGACTGTTCACGGCCGTGCCAGGGCCTATTCTTGACAGTAAATCTGACACAAGTACACTATGAAACAAAATCTTAGGGCAAATGAATCTGACTATGTTATGGTGGAGGAATCCAGCGAGTGGCTTAAATAGACTGCTACTACATACGGGTGTGCGTGACGCACACCATGGGTCTCGCCCGACGCACTGGACTGGGGCCACTCGTGTCCTTAGGGTTCGCTTTCATGGTACAGGTGTCGACTTCAGCTCCATTCTGGTGCTTGTATTCTCCGCCGAAGTTGATTTGAGTTCGAGGTCGTTAGGTATCCGTCTTGGGTACTCGCAAATATTAAGGTACACTCGCATGAGCATTCGTATCTTCTTCTGTCGTATCTGTCACAGCCTAATGCTGCATCTCGCAAGTTGCGAGCAGCTCCATGGGGTCTTCAAAAATGGTGTCACACATGGAAGACGAGCGCTTGAATGACGAATGATGGGGGCCACCGATGGTGGCGCCCGTGTCGAACGCAAAATCGGCCGTCGTGTCGCACTCATCCATCATTGCATCATCGGTCGAGTCATCAACCTCAATCAAGACGTTGTGCTTCTTCACCACCGTATCAACGAGTTCGTCGAACATGCCAATCTGCCATGCGAGATGCTTTTGCTCGAGAAAGTACAGCACGCGGTAGGCGTTCCAAAAGTGGGCATTGTCAATCTTCCGTACGAGCTCTCCATTGATTGTGTCTCGAAACACCTTCTCAATGCGCTGCACGTCCACCCGCACTTCCGAAAGGTCCACGCCCTGCGCGACCAAGAAGCGGAGCAGCACAAGCAGCTCATTCTCAGACGGTCGGTAGTGACCGCTGTGCGGGTAGATCGTGTGGATCACGCCATCGTTGATCACCATCATGCCCGCTGTCTGCACGCACTCGCCCGCGACAAAGCTCGTGTGGTGAATGCGTGGAATCTTTTTGGTTTCCTTCTGGCTGCCGAAGAGCACACCGTCGCGCAGCACAAATATCCAGCCATCATCTCCGCTTTGCACGATCTCTTGAGATTCTTCGTGATACACAAGGCCGTCGCGGATCGTGAGGGCAAATTTCTGGCGCTCGGCTTCCGTGTCGCAGTAGAGCACAGTCTCCCGCTCGAGCTTAGTCCGCGGCACGCCCTCGACTTCCACCGACTCGTCGTCCAGCCACTCCCAAAAGCTCGGCTTGGCGGCCTGGCGTTTCCACTCCTTGTAGTACGCTCGCAGGTTGGCACCATAGCTGCGGCCACGTCCCAGTTAGTATACGGCCATGAAAAAAAGAGAAGAATATCCCACGACGTACCGGTGCTTGCGGTCGCAGACTTCGAGCCAGCTCTTCTTGTCGACGACCGAGATGTTACCGGCGCTGTATCCCTTCACAAGCTTGGGCGAGTATTTCTTGGCGAGCTTGACAATCTCGTGCATGTTCTGGTAGGTGCGTCGCTTCGCCCGCATCGTCTCGGCGGTCATCACCCACGACGCGGCGCGTTTCTTGGCCGCCTGCGTACTCAGCGTGGCGGCGTTGGGCGAGCGGGAGTCCCACTCACACAAAGGATCAATTCCGCTCGGGCTCGTTAGCCCACACCCGTCGCGAGGGTCGAGGCGCACGCGGGAATCAACGACGACGTCGTGGCCGCGGGCGGGAGCGCTGGGTCGCGCGCCAACGAAGTAGTCGACCGACGTCACCTTCACCTCGAGAATGGTTGCTGTGGGCGCGGGTCCGGAACTGGGAGCAGAAGCCACTTCGAAGAGAGAGAAAGCGAAATAAACGA
>JAADVY010000396.1:0-17437 GCA_023336035.1 Pythium plurisporium
TACGTTCGGTCTCATGCTCCTCTGACGTGGTTGGATAGAGTGGGAGATTCGACTCTCGCACGACTGAATGCGATGCCGCATGCGTGGCTGGTAGCGTCACCGTCCATTCATTCAAAATGCGCCTGAGGCTCTGCGGGGCCACGCGAATCTCCTTGCCATTCGCATGCCATGCAGCTACGTTTACAACACTAATCCAGTACATACCATTCTATTTCCTTCCTATCTACTGATGTTACATATTATTCGTGACTCTTTTCCACCAATCAGCAATCCTTCTTCGAGCAGCATGAGCTCGTCAGTCAATCATCTCTCGCCACCATGGACGCACCCATCGACGACCAGACCAAGCGCACGGTGCAGAAAATCCCGCTGCTCACGACGCGTGCGGGCCCGCGCGACGGCGAGGAGTGGACCAAGCGTCTCAAGGAGGAGTACCTCGCGCTCATCCAGGTATGGAGAGGAGCCGCTCGTTCCGGCGCGCCGTACGGTCTCACTTGCGGTTCCTTCTCTCTCTCTCTCTCTCTCTCGCGCAGTATGTCAAGATGAACAAGGAGGCCGACAACGACTGGTTCACGATCGCGTCCAACAAGGCCGGCACGCGGTGAGCACTGTTGTTCCCTGCGGTGGTGTGGGTCGCGCGTTTCGTGACTTGGTCGTGTGGTGTGTAGATGGACGGGCAAGTGCTGGTCGTTCTACAACGGTCTGCGCTACGAGTTTGACCTCGAGTTTGAGGTGATGCGATGCGCATCTTTTTCCGGCACCATGTCTGTCCTCGACGGAGAGACTCACGAGTTCCTTGTGACCGATAGATCCCGGCGACGTACCCGGTCTCCAACCCGGAGTTGTGCATTCCCGAGCTCGAAGGCAAGACGTCCAAGATGTACCGGTACGGTCGCACCGCGACGCCGTGGCTATGGCTTTGCAGTAATAGTCTCACGTTGACGCGTGGCTCATAGCGGCGGTAAGATCTGCCTCACCATCCACTTCGCGCCGCTGTGGCAAAAAAACGTCCCTCGCTTTGGTGTCGCGCACGCGCTCGCGCTCGGCGTACGTGGTTGCTCTCTATCCGAACGGGTCAGGCTGATGTGGTCGTGGTACTCACGTAATTCTTGGATTCGATGGGTGGCAGCTCGCGCCGTGGCTCGCCGCGGAGGTGCCGGATCTCGCCGAGCGCGGCGTCATCACGCCTGTGTAGACCACCTCGTCCCGCGCAAAGGTACTTCACGACGACGAGTTATGAGAGGGTAATCTTCCGTTGGATTGAATATCTCTTACTTTAACGGGCGTGAACGAATCTGCTTGCGGAGTTCTACATTACATAATGGGATGATCGACTAGTTTGCTGTTTCTGGCGGGTTTCTTCTCACGTCGATGTTGGCAGGAAGCGAAACACCAGCGGACAAGTTGGACTTCCAGACGTGTGACTGCAAATTGGTGACTCGGGTGGTGGGTACTCGAGTTGTGTTCTAACCTTAACTCTATGTGATCCTGCCACTCACCGCGTTCACGGGAGCATCGACATGAGACGGTGAGGGGACATGAGTGGCGGCGAGAGGATCGGCGGCGGCATTGACAGAAGCGACGACGAAAGCGAGACCGAAGGGAGCGACGGGAGCCCCGACTGCGAGCTCGTTCCCATCTTCGTGTGCGCGCAGCAGTAGCCCGATCGCTGAGCCCACTTGGGGCAGCCGTAGAAGTCACAGCGCTTGCCACCTCCGTGGGATCGACAAAGTCGGTTCTGATGGGCGTTCTTGTCACACCCAGCGACATTGCACTGGCGACCGCCTCCGTGAGATTTGCAGAGTCCACGCGTTTGCGCGAACTTGTCACAACCGTCGCGCTTGCAGCGAGAGCCTCCGCCGTGCTCGGGGCACTTGCCTCGACTTAGCGCCGACTTGTTGCAGCCATTGATACTGCACACTTTGCCACTGTGTCGGTTACAAAAACCGGCAGAGCGTCGCAGGTTGGGGCAGTCGGGGTACGAGCACCGCATCTGCTTACGCTCCGAGTTGTTCGAGTTCGCACCGGCAGAGGTAGAGGATAACGATGACGTCGATGAGGACTGCGAGCTAGACGAAGCAGACGAAACAGTGTGCGTCTTCTTCTTCTTAAGCGGAGGCATGGAGAGCATCGGAAGTGGTGGCGGTGGAAGGCACGAAATGATTGGCGGCACGTTCTTCACAGGTCGAGCCTCTTGCGACTCGGGCTCCACCATGTTCGAAGCACCATCCTGAAAGAAAGGAGGCGGCAAACGAGCAAATTCCTGGATAAATACGCGAGGGGGAGAGATGATGGCGTTCATGATGGACGACGGTAGCGACGAGCCTGGTGTGTTGAGCTGCACATTGTTGCTGCTGCTGCTACTGCCGTTGAAGCCCCCATGGAGGCGAGATTGAAGCGAGAGCGGTGACTGGAAACGCCCCAACGGCGTGTGCATTGAGTCGAAGCAAATCTGCGGGAGCGAGAGTTCCAAGTGATGCGGTCGCTTGTTGAGCGCGAGATGGCGCGTGCTTGACGGGAGCGGGTGGCGAGGAGACGCGAAGTCGCCTTCGAGAAGAAGTTCGCGCAAGATGTCATTCTCTTCGCTGGAGCACTGAGGCACGCGTTGGCGATCATTTTCGACGTATCCGCCTGAGAAGAACATTACTGTTTGAGAGTTGGCACGAGAAGCTGTCGCGAAGAGTCGTCGGTCGAAGCTGAGGATGTGCTGTACCCGCGTTAGCGGTAGTGCTCGAGTTGAGGAGTGACGGAGACGCGGCGCACGCTGAGGTGGGAAATGCTGTCTTCGATCTTGCTTGGCACAGTCGCGTAGGGCGAATACACGATGGACTGCAAATCGCACTTTGACCCTTCAAGCCGTGCACGTTCTCCCTCCGCGACCCCTTCGCTGGGGCGCCTCGCGACTCCTCTGGATCAACCACAACCGAACGATGTCTCTCGCCATAAAAACCAACACCCAAACCGTTTGACTGAAACGACTCCGCGCCGGAAGCACTCGGCTCGTGTTCTTCTCAACGTTTCTTTCCGTGGCGGGTGCTGCAACGCTCGGGGTTCAGCGACCTTCACGAAAACCTTTTCCCTCTTGACTGCGCCTTGTCCGAAGCAGCATTTGTCGCCTAGTGGAAAGCGCCGCACCCTTTCGCGGTCTTGGATTCCTCTAAATATGGCTTCAACACCTCCGGTTACACCTCGCGTCATGGCGATCGGGATGTAGGATCTTTCCGCGCTTCCGACGGCAGTTTCCTACCAGTGAAACCGACTTCAACAGCGAACGTTGACCATTCGGACAAAGCACCACACGGAATTTGTACTGGCACGCGAGGGGAAGGGGAGATCCGACGCCGTGGCTATGAACCTGACCAGTACAAAAGGGGCCGGTGAATTTGGCAGAACGTCCGAGGAACACAAAGAAGCTAGCGTACCATGGGTACCGATAGGAGTTTCCCATTCGTTGAGGCTGAGTCCTGCGTTTGCTTTCTTGACCGCTCATCCTGACGTAGCCGACAAGACCATGCGATTGTTCTGTAGCCAAGACTTGTCGCCGGATAAGTTGGGGGAACAGAGACACTTTCAGTTGAGTTGAAGTGCCTGATCTAGGAAGCCATCACACCGAACACATGGCCATACGTGCACCAGTGCATGAATGTGTGCGAATAAGTACCTTCCGCGCATGTTCGTTGACTCTGATTTGCAGGCCACTCGCAACATCATCTGGCACCATCGCACGACATTGACCATGTACACGGTCGATCGCACGTATCCATGTTGATCGTAAGACGGAGTGGTGCGGCAAGATTCTGGGTGCCATCTGCAGCTCAAACGATCTCAGTGCGCGACCGTTTTCCAGCACTCGTCCCGGTAAAACCAATGCGAGACTTCTATTCGGTCTTATCGGCTTCTCGAGATGTTGCTGCGCGAATCAGACTGAGTTCGCTCAACTGGAAGGGAGTTTTGCATATAGGACACGAGCTGAAGCCGTCTTTTTCCATCTACACGAGTGCATGCACGCGATGAGAAGAGGTACAGTGACTGACGAAAATACTCATACAACCCACCTTTTGCCAACACGACAAGCAGCAAATGTGACCACATTTGGCAGCGTATGCCTTCCGTGTGATCTCATAGCAAACGAAGCACTGGGGATCTTTCACAACGGCTGCCGTGCGCTGAACCGGCTGTTGCTTGCGTCGCTTGTTTTGCTGCTGTAATCTTTCAAAGAAGCTGGCAACGCCGGAGTCTGCGGGAGCCGAAGTACTGTTTGTCGTTTTCGACTTTGAACCTGTTGACGCTGATAAGCTTTGCATGCTCCCACATGCATCTCTGGGTGGAGAAACGCTAGGAAGCTTCAGCTCGTTCACCATCGCCAACTCAAGGAACCTTTCTCGAATCGGTGCGCTCAGAACTTGTGGCATGATCTCCAACAGCTCCTGGCACGCTGGTGCGCGCAGGAGTTTACACATATCGACCAGTGACTGGTCAACATCTTTCCCTTCGTGCAGCCGCCGGATGATATTGTAGAGCTCGCCGACTTTCTCAGAAGACAGGACACGTCGAGCAATCGCAGGAAGCTTGGATGCAAGTACTTCGTCTCTCTTGGCGTTCATCTTCACAGCACTAGGGTCATCATAGTCTTCTTGGATGTTCTGGTTCCGATCTTGATCGACACTAGTTTGATCATGAGCACGGGGCGTTGGCTTTGGAGGAACGAACGGCCGACTAATCGAAGATGTCGAATCCACCATCGCCGAGCGCGATGTAGAGAACAACGAACCGAGAGACCTTTTTCGTGACGTATTTGCTGACTCTTGCACGCTGGGAACTGGACGGGGACGAACTGGCACATCTTTCGTGTTTTCAAGTGTTCGAGAACTCACCGGAAGCGCTGATCGCTTGCGCAGCAAATGCGGATCGACGTACGATTGTCCATCGCCAATCGCGGTAGATGTGCTTGGAATTTCCGAACTCTGCGGAGAACTAGCAGTTTCAGCTCTTGACTTGAAAGCAGGTGTCAGCAGAGGCTGGGCAGAGGGCGGTATCGCTGGAGCAAGATCCGGATCGAGTTTCTTCATAGGCTTAAGCAGTGGCAACTGAGCAATATTTGAAGCTGCATTCGTCTGGTTTGCCTTGAAAAAGCGAAGAAGTCCAATGTGGGCCTCCCCTTGTACAACAAGTTTGTCAACCACATGGCAGAAATGTGAACACCATTGCTGGACATACCGTAGGTTTGAAGTGTTCGACAGTACGGTTGCAACCACTTGGACAAACATTTTTGCTGTTGCTGCAGACCGAATCGCTCGTCACACAAAATTATTGCTCCGTAATCGTGTCGATGTCTGATAACTCTTCCGATTGCTTGGTTTACAGCGCGGGAAGCTTGTTGGATGTACCAATTGTTTCCGGTAAGTTTCTGCACAATTTGAGAAGGGGTGTTAGCATCAGCCGCACCATCGATCCACCCACATAGCAACAAATCACCATCTCTCCAGGAGGCACGACGGCCTCGTCGAGAATTCCTTTCTTCAATACAATTTTCGGGTCTTTGGTTGGTGGGAACGGAAGTCCTGTGATGACAACGGCTCGACCTTTTTCATTGGAGAAATCGATGCCTTCGGAAACCTGATAAACCATGGAGGATCGGCTCTAGTCAGGCCGCAACAAGAGACACAATGCAGCAGGATTGGGCTTTTACCTTTCCGCGACATACCGCGAAGAAGACAGCACCGGACGGGTTCTGCTTGATCGTTTCATGATACTCGTCCACAACGGCTTTAAATTCCACCCGCCCACGAGGTTCCACGAATATCTCCTTGAGCTGCATTAGACGATCCCAAATAGCGGCAGGAGACTCGTTCGTAGTTGGTTTCCTCCATCGCTCAATACTTTCTTCTAGAATTCCGTAGGACGGGAAGAACACGAGAAGGCCGTTCGGAACGAGCCGCGCGAAGTTGACGATGGTGTTACCAAGCTCAATCAAATACTCGTCAGTTGAGCGACTGGCGTAGCTGGAGTTGAGACGCTTCCCCGTGACACCCTTGCCAACGACTCCCACCCACACTTGGCTGGCATCAATGACATGGCTGTTTTCGAGCCGTACAGGGAACTGGATCCCAAGTTCCTTGATTGTAGTTTCTAAAGGCGATAGAGTGCCACTAAACGGAATGGCGAGTTTAGTTGCAAACTCACACGACCTAAGTCGACCCGTAACGAACCTTGTCAAGATGATGTTGTAGACACCATTCGTGGCGATTTCCTCAAATGACACGCCGGGGTGGAAGCACCAGTAGTTGAACACCCGAGTTTTACGACCGCTTTTGCCTCCAAAAGCTCGTGAAGAATTTGGTGTCCTACACTCAAATACGAAGTGAGCACAAAATAGGCCCCGTACACATAGTCCGGCCGGACTTCATACCGATCAAACACCTCTTGAATATGTACCCGATAGTTCCGTGCTGCCTGCATCGATGGAGATTGTCAATTCGTCATTGTTCACGTTGATCAGGCGAAGTTCACCCACCTCCACATATTTCTCCTTGGTCCGAAATATTGTGCCCAGAAATGACAGCAATGCATCAAGCTTTGATGCTGCGGTGCGTTGTTCATTGCCTTCGTTCATAAGTTCGATGATTTCCTCCACGATACTCAAAACGAGCGGGCACGTGTCGAAGTTGACGTTGAACTGCTGGAAAAACTCAAATATGTACGCACCAGGCTATCTCAATTCATAGGTGAGCCAACCTGAAGCCATGCGTGCAAATCTTACAATCCAGAGTGCGAGAGTGTACCTTTGTATATCCACCTGAAGGCGAAAGCGGAAATGCGTTCAGGCCTTTTTCAATCTCGAGTAGCAACGCCTTCAGTGTCTCAGCAGACTATCGAAGACACACAACGTGCTTTGTGAGCACAACAACTTAAAGCGAACAGAGCATGGCAAGGCTCCTACCTCCAGCGACAACGTGCTTGAGGGGGGCAGATTAATTCGGCCTTCCGACAACGCTTGGATAAACTGCTGCACTTCGGCAATACACCCGGCAAGATCGTTTGACGAGACCGCATACGAAGCCGCTTCGCTTGCGACGGATTCCACGTTGTGAGCTTCATCGAAAATGAGCACCGAGTTCTCGAGCGAGATCCCAATGGCCTTGCGCGCGATCGGGTCAATCAGATAGTTGTAGGGAACGAACAGGATGTCGGCGTCCGGTAACAGCGTGCGTGTGAGGAAGAATGGACAGACCTACTCCGCATTATCATCAGCAACTGCTTCAACCACCATAACCAGTTACTACGCGCCGTACCTTCCTCTCCTTCATCTTGTCCACGAGTTCTTCGATATCCAGGATCGGCAAGTTCATTTTGCGACCTTTGATGGCGTCAAAACCTTGCTTGTACCCACACCTACACGGCGACAACAAACCCACCACCCGTGAGACCCCCACGAGCTCACACCACATGAACCCTCCCCTCCCTCAAGCTACGTCTCACTTTCGGTTCTTGACCGCTGCACGGCACGCGAGGTTCTGCCGCGTGCCGCGCAGCTGCGAGATCTTGTCGTCGACACAGAGATGCTCGCGCGAGCCGAGCACAGCGACCGTCGGTCGAAACGCCGTGGTTTTGAGCTCCTGCACGACCTGCTTGAGCTGCGAGTGCGTACGCGACGAGTAGATGATCCGAGGGATGCGCTCGTCCCGCGGCTCGTCGCTGCCGCCAAAGCGGCTCTAGTTGTTGTCGTAACTTTCGTACGCGAGCGTGTGGCCCGTCGCGGGCGCCGCCGCCGGCAGCGTCTTCTTCACGTGGCGCCGCCACGCCAGCGTCGCGCACAGCAGACACAGCGTCTATCCAGAAAAAAGAGATGAGCGACGCGTTCCCCGACCCATCGACGCGGCGGGTTTTTCCCCCGGTACCTTGCCCGTGCCCGTGGGGCTCTCGAGGATCGCATTCTGCTTGGAGGTGAGCGAGAGCAGCACCTTCTCCATGTAGATGAGCTGCGAGTCGTACGGCTGGAAGGGGAAATCCACGGGGATCCCGCAGATCTCGACCGTCACCATGGCCACGCGGTCCCGTGCTGCGTTTTCGCGCGGGAAAAATGGGGACGCACGCCTCATGTTGCCTCCTAACAACAGGATCTTCCACATTACTTTGGGTTTTACTGGTGCATGTCTAGTGTGGTCCACCTCAACATGTGAAAGTTCAGATCTGATGAATGATTTCATTGGCATAAAATGCTATGTCATCAGAGTCAGGGACATGATCAGTGTCATCGTTGGTCACTCGACGCGATTTCCTGCTATGGTGGACAGACAACTTGACCACGTGGGTCTCACCAACACAACACCGACGAATGGGAATGGGCTTGCTTCACGGGCGGTACCTCGCAGCCCACTAGAAACGTCGCGAGAGCTCACTCGCCTTATAATACCATTCACAGACTGTACCACCAGAAGCGACCATCCGCCATACCCACCGAAACCACTCACGTCCACTCGCTCGATGCGGTTTCGCTTCAAGAGGATGTCCATTTCGTTGCGGATGACTACACCCCTTCCCCCTAATAGTGTGTGTGTGCGGACCGCCATTTTCTTTCGATCGCCGTCGTCGCCGCCAGCACCGCGACCGCCGACGGCAGGAGGGTAGGGTTGCGGGTCGCGTGGGCCATCGCGGGCAGCTCTTCTCCAGCGATTTATGCCAGAAGCTCGTCTGCCGCCGCCCGACTTGCAACGTCGAGGAGTTGCGAGTCCTACTACTGCGCGTACCTGCTCGTGAACCTGCCGTCCAAAGAGGTGAGCATGTGTACCAGAACCGCTCGAGCCGCTGCTTCCCGTGCGGCAACGTACTCTCCACGACACTCCACGAGACACAGCGTAAGTATTTCTTTGCGTGCTCGCACTGCCACTGAGACGCGCTCGACGTCGACCAGCTGGAGGACGATCGGGATGTGCTACTCATGATCGCGGTCGCACACGAGCGCACGAGGACGTCTTCCACCCGCTGCTCTCCCACCACGGCACGTCCTCCCTCGGCCAACGCCGCCGCGCGGTCCCACACGACCGGCGGCAGTAGTGGGGGCGGCGCACTCAGTCGCGGCCAGTCGTTCGCGGCGATGAACCGCTCCAGCTCATTCCAGTCACTTGCAGGCTCCATCAACGCGAGCAGCAGATGAAAAAGACTCGTCCGCAGCGACTGGCTAAAAATGGGCACGTGGAAGTACGACCACGTACTCGAATGTATCCACGAGCGAGAGCAGTGGCTCGAAGAGCAGCGCCACGAGCACGAGTGGCCCATGACCCTTATCAATGATCCGCAACACGCTATTCACTACCAGTGAATGTTGTAATAGCGTTTACGCACGTTTCTCCTTTTCCACAGTAAACAACGACTGCAGAGAAGACCGCGGCAACTGCCATGAGAACCAATTCTCCATAGAAGAGCCATCGAATCCCTCCTGTCCTGACTTCATCAAGTAATAGTGCTGCATCAAGATCATAATCCAGTGTTGAGAAGCAGAATACCACACCACACTTACGCTTGTACGTGATGACTCGTTCCGGCTCATCCGGCAATTCCACCAGCACATGGATGTCTCGATCACCTGGTTGGAAATTCTCGCGGAAGTAGTCGGCGTCGTCAAGACTCGCGGTTTCATCAAGTAGCAAGTGCTCTTGCATGAGATTTTTGATTCGATCCGGAAACGTTTTCGCCTTGACTGCCTTGATGTCTGGGTCTCGCGAGTTCAACCACCTGTCGCCCTCCCGCGCGAGATACAGCTTCAGCAAATCTGCATCAAAGTAGATCAAACCGGGCTTCGTCTCCTTGATCTTCTTCTTCAGATGTCCAACAGTCTCGCTGATGTCTATATCCACGGGGAAGACGCTCCCGACGCCAACCACCGCGCAGAAGAGCGTGACCATCGTGTTTCTTTTTGTGGAGTGCCCGACTTTGTTCTCGGAGCGCAATCATTCTTGCAATTCATTCTATATTTCATATTGCAATTCTTTAGTTGATTGAAACAAGTACTGTAAACTTTGTATTACAATCCCCTGGGCGTTAAGCCCCTCCGGGTGGGGGGCTCAAAAAAGAGAGGGGGCTGTACAATATTGAATATACCGTACTGTACCGTAATCTTCGCGACCAAGTACGATTGCGTCTTCCTCTGCGTTTTTGCTCACGTCGACGTTCCCGAGGAACCCGACATTCAACCTCCCTCGCCGCAGAACCGTTCCCGACGCGCAGAACCGTTCCCGACCCGACAGAACCGTTCTCTCTCGTCGCCGACGGAAGAACTGTTCTCGACGCGTCGAACCGTTCTCGCTGGCTTATCCATCATGACGCGTCCAGAGATGGTCGAGAATGGCCTCAAGTTCCTGCGCCACCCGAACGTGCAGACCACGCCGCTCTCGGAGCGCGTGAGCTTTCTCGAGCAGAAGGGCATGACCAAGGACGAGATCCAGCAGGCCATCGAGCGGTACCAGACCGAGCCCGAGGCGGTTTCCCCCATGGCCCCCGCGCAGGCCGTCGCGGCCGCCGCGCCGATGGTGGCCGCGGCCGCGGCGCCCGTGCAGCAGCTGCTGCAGCGCCGCCGTAGTATGCCCACGTATCTGCGCGTCGTGCTCACGATCTCGTCGGTGGTCGGCGCCGCTACGATTCTCGGGGTCTTTTGGAACTACATGGTGCAGGCCGGCTACTTTCCCTGGCTCGTACGTGCTGCCGGTGGCTTTGTATGGGGTATATTGTACTGATGGTGGTCTGTATATACAAACAGTACTCGTCGCGGCGCGCGCTCGAGGCGGCCAAGAACGACGACGAGGAGACGCAGGCGACGGCGAATGAGACGCCAAGCGAGACGGCGCTGCTGCGCAGTCTGCAGGACGTGTCGAGTGCGATCCAGTCGCAGACGCAGGAGCTCACCAAGCTGTGCACCGCGATGGACACCAAAGAGGACGAGCTCTCGCGTAGCAAAGCCGCGAGAGCGCAGCTCCACTCGACCATTGCGGAACAGGCGACGGTGCAGGCGATTGCCGAGCTCAAGGCCGAGGTGTCGACGCTGAAGGCACTGCTGGTGGCCGGCGCGAGCAGCGCTGTCGTCGCTGCGAGTGGGTCGGCGACCCCAGCAGTGGCCGTCACGAGCGATAGCGATTCGAGCAGCGTGACGACGCCGTCTGCAACTCGCGATGCGACTCCCGAGCCCGTTGTGGTCAAGGAGACGTCGGCGCAGCGAATGCAGACGGCGCTGAAGAAGTTTCGTCAGGAGGTACGACCCCATTGACATCGTGTTGTGGAGGGTTGTTGGCACGCCCGTGCTGAGTTTGGCTGTGGCGAATAGAACACTACGGAGCAGCTCAAGCTGGCGTCCGGGATCCTGATCATGTACGTCAAGAATCTCGTTGAGGTACGTCGACCACCTTCGTCTCTGATCCGTTCGGTCGATGAGCTAATTGGGTCACTTTCGTTGTGTCTGCGTAGAACCCGGATGTGCCACGTTACCGCCGCATCGCACCTGCGAATGCGAATTTCAAGCAGAAGATTGAGCCACTCAAGGTACGTCTACGTCTACGGAGCACGTTTGATCGCGTGGGTGGAGTGTGACGATAGCCTTTTTGTCTCTAGCACCATGATGAGCTGCTCAAGGCGATCGGTTTCGAGTCCACGGGATTGAACATGGAGTGGAGATGGCATCTGCTGGACCGATCCAACGGCGAGTTTGACGAGCACCTCGCGATTCTGAAGGCACTGCTCAAGGCACTGCAGGCTGTCTCGAAGGCGAGCTCGGACGACATTCTTGCGCTTGAAGAGATTGCTCAGCAGAGCCTCGACACATTTTATGCCCAGCGAGACCAGAAGACGGATGAAGAGAAAGAGGTGGCCGAGTCGACCACCGCCAGCACCACCGCGAGCGAAGTGACCAAGGCTGTATCGACGCCTACGACCAGTGTCGTCGAAATGACGTTTACGACAAGAACGACGAGCAAGGCCGACACGGATCTACAGGCATTCCTCTCGCGGCTTGAGCAGAAGACGGCCAAGAGCATTGACGAGGCCGCCGCAGCTCCAACGCTTGCGGCTGCGCAGCCAGTAGTAGCTGTTCCTGATGACGAAGAAGAGAAGGCGCCGATTCCGCAAGAAGCCGCTGCCTCGGAGAGTACTAACTCGACCGAGAACAGCACAGAACCACCGTATCCCAAATCATTCACCGAAGTCATGGAGATGATCAAGAAGGGAGAGCCTGTGCCCGGTATCCAGCAAATCGAAGAGCGGATCTCAGATGATGCAAACAAGTTTCTCAACGAAGAACAGACCCACACCCCACCTGCTGTGGCGGCCGCTGCTCCTGCCAAGCCGTGGGAGAAGCGATGATCAACAGCGTCATGTTGTAGATGTGAAATACTAGAGTTCCTCACTGAAACGTCTTGGATTCTGAATGCGAGATGCCTTCGGACTCCAAGGAAATGTTCCGGGATCACCAACCTCAGAAAAATCGAACATTTTGGACTTGACAGTACGCCAATCGCTACGAGAGGTGAACGTTGTGCCGCGAATGTTCAATGTGCGAGATTAAACTCACCAACTGGGCTTTTCTCTTCTCTGGGAGAGGACTGAACGAGAAGGTACACGTCAAGCGGCTTTGGGATGGCTTTTGTTCGACCGTACGCGCGCCGTTCGTTGCCGTGAGTCCATTGCTTTGACGTTGCAATCGCACCACAAGCGTTCGTCCCACAACAGTACCACACGTCGACACCGACGGTGAGCACAGTCGCTCGACCACGTCCGCCAATGGGCCTCGGCACCGCGCTCGACTGTTTTTTTGTGGCCGTCTCGGCAATGCAAAATGGGCGGTGGTTGGTTGTGACGTGCATATCGTCCCCCCCCACTGGTCGTGGCCCACTTGCACACCCGCTGATCCCCTGCGTTGACAGATCTCGCCACGCACGCGAGTTCGTTCGCCGCCACTCGACCACGCTGCTACGAGCGTTGTGATTGGCTCCTCGGACTGCCTTCCAATCAACTTTGTTTGCCGTGGAACAGAACGCCATTGCACCGGCAAAAACCACTCGCTCTCAAGGGTCTCCCCTCTCTAGCCCCCAAGGTCTCACATCCGACGGCGTCTGCAGATTCCCGTCGCCATCTCCACATAGACGCGCACCACTCAATCTCGATCGCTGTCCCCCATACAAACACCAAGTGAGTCCGCCGATGGTGGCTGCTTTTTTCTCCTTGGAAGGCTTCGTCGACATGCGTCACCCGAACCACCACGCGTTCCAAGGAGCTCCTCGCCTCGCCCCCAACTTCAACTCCCCCTCTGACGCGCCCGCTGTTGAAAACAACATCGTGTAAAACCTCTCCTTTACCTCTCTATTTCAAGCTGCAACTGTTTTGAACATATCTGTATAAAACACCGAATCCAACCCACGGAGCTCCCCATCTGGTCGCTTTCCCCCCTTCCTTGATCTTCTGGCGACGAACCACACCACTGGGATCAGCAGTCGCCCATTGTCCCTCCCGTCGCGCGACCACTACGATGCTCGCGCGCCTCCGCGGCCACCGCCTCTCGCCGTCCGCGGGCGTCGCCGCGCGCCGCGCGCTGATGGCCTCGCGCGCGTCGCAGACGCCGCTGGATGCCGTCGCGGCCGCACGCCGCCTGTCTACGACCACGACGAACGAAAAGCTCTTTGACAAGATCTTGATCGCCAACCGCGGCGAGATCGCCGTGCGTGTGATCCGCACGTGCCGCCGCCTCGGTATCAAGACCGTGCAGGTGTACTCGGAGCCGGATGTCAACTCGGTCGCGGTGCGCATGGCCGACGAGGCCGTGTGTGTCGGCCCCGCGGCCTCGGCGCAGAGCTACCTCAACATCCCCAAGATCATCGAGGCCGTCCAGGCCACGGGCGCGCAGGCCGTGCACCCGGGCTATGGCTTTCTCTCCGAGAACAAGGACTTTTGCGAGGCGCTCGAGCAGATCGGCGTCGCGTTCATCGGGCCGGGCCACGAGGCCATCCAGGCCATGGGCGACAAGATCGAGTCCAAGCTGCTCGCCAAGGAGGCCGGCGTGAACACGATCCCGGGCTTTTTGGGTGTGATCGACTCGGCCGACGACGCCGTCAAGGTCGCGCAGGAGATCGGCTACCCGGTCATGATCAAGGCCTCGGCCGGCGGCGGCGGCAAGGGCATGCGCGTCGCGTACAACGACGACGAGGTCCGCATCGGCTTTCGCCTCTCCAAAGAGGAGGCCGCCAGCAGCTTTGGCGACGACCGCATGTTCATTGAAAAGTTTATTGAGGACCCGCGCCACATTGAGATCCAGCTCATCGCCGACACGCACGGCAATTTTGTCGCGTTGCCCGAGCGCGAGTGCTCGATCCAGCGTCGCAACCAGAAGGTGATCGAGGAGGCGCCGAGCGTGCTGCTCGATCCGGAGACGCGGCTCGCGATGGGCAAGCAGGCGTGCATGCTCGCCGAGAAGGTGGGCTACAAGTCGGCCGGTACGGTCGAGTTCTTGTGCGACAAGAACAAGAACTTTTACTTTTTGGAGATGAACACGCGGCTCCAGGTCGAGCACCCGGTCACGGAGCTCATCTCCGGTGTGGACCTCGTCGAGCAGATGATCCGCGTCGCTGCGGGCCACGCGTTGCCCGAGAGCATCACCAAGGGCCCCGTCAAGATCAATGGCTGGGCCATGGAGAGCCGCGTGTACGCCGAGGACCCGCTGCGTGGCTTCTTGCCGTCGATTGGTCGTCTGCTCAAGTACAAAGAGCCCGTGCACTTGCCGGGCGTGCGTGTGGACTCGGGTGTGAGCGAGGGCAGCGACATTTCCATGTTCTACGATCCGATGATCTCCAAGCTCATCACGCACGGCAAAGACCGCCACGAGGCGCTCGAGCGGATGAAAGTCGCGCTTGACAACTACGTGATCCGTGGCCCGGGCAACAACATTGCGTTCCTACAGGATGTGTACCGCCACCCGCGCTTCGTGAGCGGCAAGATCACGACCAAGTTTATCGCCGAGGAGTACCCGGAGGGTTTTGAGGGCGTCAAGCTCACGCCCGCGGAGCTCAACGAGCTCAAGCTCGTCGGCGCGATCATGCACTCGCAGCGCGCGCAGGCCAGCAGCCAGCTCACCGGTGCCGCCTCGCGCAGCAGCAACTTTGCCAAGACGTTTGGCAAGCTGAACGAGGACGAACTCGAGCTCGTGAACGTCGGCGGCGCCGGAGTCGCGCCGAAGTTCCGCGTGCTCACGGAAGGCGCGACGTCGCGCGACGCGCTCGTCACGCTCGCGGAGCGGAACCAGCTCGAGACGATCGGCGAGAAGCTGTTTGTGTCGACGGACGGTGCGTTTGGCGAGCCGACGGTCGTGGTCGCGGTCGAGTTTGAGGTCGAGAAGACCAAGAACCGCACGGAGAGCGTGTATCTGCTCCACGTGAATGGCAAGTGGCACGTCGTGGGCGACATCGACTGGTCGCTGAACGCGCCGCTCTTCCGTGCGTCGGCATCGACGGGCAAGAACCTCGCGTCGCAGGTCATGGACGTGCTGCCCGAAGGTTTCCGCCTGCAGCTCCACGGTGGCGTCCACGACGTGGTCGTGCGCAACGAGCTCGAGCAAAAGTACGCCCAGCACATGCTGCCCAAGCCCGAGATCGATACGTCGAACTTGCTGCTGTGCCCGATGCCTGGTATGCTCGTGTCGGTGGCCGTCGAGGAGGGCGACCACGTCGAGCTCGGCCAGGAGCTGTGCGTCGTCGAGGCCATGAAGATGCAGAATGTGCTGCGCTCGGAGAAGAAGGGCGTGATCAAGGCCATCAAGCGCAACGCCGGCGAGTCGCTCAAGGTCGATGAGATCATCCTCGAGTACGAGTAAAGGCATCTTCATTTGTCCCAAGGAGACGTACGAGTCTTATGGAACGAGTGAGTAGACTCTGTCTGTGTTTGTTTAACGAGAGAAGCCGTCTTCTCCAGAAAAATGAGACCAAAAGATGATATACCACGCTGTAAACCTGTGTGGGTATGAAAAGAAAGAGGCTGTGTTCAAAGGGTCGTGGACATGGGTGAATATATGTTGGGTGTTGATCATTTGGCATCACTCGCATCCAAATACCTCACCTCCTGCTAAAGGTTCTCCCTCTCTTACGTCCACGTCTCGCTTTCATGCACGAGGACATCCAGCGTGCCACGCCGAGCTCGTGGGTTGCGCCGAAGAAGTTGATGGCAGCAACCACTTGGAGGACAAACGGCTCGTCACGCCTACTGAGCATGCAACAAATACATTCTCAGTCAAAATGGTGCACACGAGAAAGCAACTGCCTCCTTTATATATAGAACTCGTCCTGATTAGTTGGGAGGCAATTGCGTCCTCAGTACCGTCAGGACGGATGGTATGGTACGTAGAGAACGTCATTGACACTCGTTCTCGATCGTATCGTGCATAGGACGCAAGTACATCCTATGCACTGCGTAGTACCGAGTAGTGTTTGCACCACTCGTCCGTAAACGATGTTGATGATGTGATTGGATCCGTACCGAGGACGAAGCTTGCGTCCTCTTAAACTTTTGGTCCACCGATCCTGACGATACAATTTTCGACCCCGACCGCAGCACTTTCGAGCAGGCCATCCACCACTTCGTAACAAGAGATGGAGCACGACGGCCTCAAGTTCGAACTACAAGGAGGCATTGAGCAGCGCGGCGTGGCTGCTGAGATCCGCCAGCGTGACGATAACTCGCGCTGGACGCTCTTGAAAAAAGGAGACCGCAAGTTTCTTAATGAAGTCATTCACAGCCCTTCTCTCGCTCACGAGCCCAAATTCGACGAGCGGCTCGCGAACCTCGCGAACATGTACGGATCTAAACCGTACTCACCCCCGACAGATGCACCACATCGCCCCAGTCAGACGTAGGACGGTGACGGTCTTTCAGCAGCGTTCGCGGCTTTCGGCGCGCTCACAGCTCTCGGCGCGTCGGCGTATTACGCGTCACAAGCACGAGAACGTCAACGGCGTCAAGAACGAGAACGCCAGCGGCGGCGAGAGCAGTTCATGATCATAGCCGCTGTACTCGCGGTGTGCCTGGTCGCATTTGCGGTGTGGTATGTCGGTTGGCTCTATTTTGTGGGCGGCATGATTGTGTTGGCTCTTCTCGTGGGGTGTTGCTGCGCGTCTTAAAGCCAGGAAAACTAAATCACGGTACGCGGATGACCACGAAGCTAGTAGAGGTCCCTTGCACCATTCGCATCGTGAGATCAATCCCCCAACACGAACATCTCGAATATGTCCGTAAGCTACACATACTCAATACAACTTGATGGTGCAATCACCGACGTTTCCTACATTGTTACATCTCGATTGAACTCACCAACTCGGTTAAAATCGACATCGATTTGCCGGTGTCTCGCACGGACATACGTGGAAATGGATTCTGGCCTCCTTCGGGAAGGAAGAGGAGGAGGAGGGGGGGGGGA
>JAADVY010000397.1:0-17432 GCA_023336035.1 Pythium plurisporium
AAGAACCCACCCAGCGACCACGTGAACAATCGGGTATATGCTGAAAAGGGAAGCGTGTATCAAGCAAGGTTCATGCAAAACAAATCTGACAGATGCGAGCAAAGAGCAAGCAGCATGAGGTGGTCACCTAGTAGTAGATGAAATCAGGATCGCGCTCGACCTCTTCGTCACTCGACTCTTCCAGGATCCCGCTGATCTCGTCGAAGAAGGCTGCGTCGTCAGGGTCCGCGTCGCCCTGGTTGAAGAAGACGCGCACGAGCTTCTTGACGCGGTTCTCGTTGAGATGGTTGCGCAAGCGATTTTTGCACCAACTTGTGCGTCGAGAAGTTCCTCTCCAACGCGGCCGTGGTCGCCGCGCACGAGAAGACGGCGAGGGCGAATTCGCGAATGCGGGGAAAGTGGGCCAAACCACAACATACCCGTACGGGCTGATCACACGCTCCTGGATCGCCTCAGCAACGGGCGAATCAGAGTTGCGCAGGCACTGGAGATGGGCCGCATAGAGACCCAATTCAGACGCAACTTCGGCTTGCTCCTCCACATTTTCCGCCCACCCACAGAGGAGGTTTTCCACACTGAGACGTGTGTCAGCATTCATCCCGTCACCACGTACTTTGGGTCGAGGACAAATGCGACACCATGAGCATCTCCGTACACGAAATCAAATCGGCCCTTGACACAGCGCTAGTTGATGTTCACGTCGGTGGCTGAGAGCTTGGCTGAGAGCTTCATCGCCTCGTACGACGCTTGGAGCGTCAGGAAGATTTCGTAGACATCAGAAACCGGAGTGGCGTTTCGCTCAAACGTTTTTGGAACTTGGAGAGCAGCTCAAGAATAGCGTTGGCTCGGTCGAGGTCGGAGATAAAGTTAGCATCAAGGACAAGGTCGTGAAGGAAGCGACGCTTCTCCGTCTGCTTTTTCGTCGGCGCCGTCAAAACCTCGCGCCGCAACACGAGCGCGTGCAGAATTGGCTTGGAGCGGTGGCGAATGCCTTCTGGTGCGTGCCTCAGCGCGTCTCAACCGGCAGCGCGAGCGCCGAGAGGTTCTGGAGAGCCTGCGATGCGCGCAGCTCTGCGCGTAAGAGCACGCTCTTGCGGAAAAACTTGATGAGGCGGAGGCAGCCCTTGGCCAGCGCTGAGAGCCACTTGAGCTTGTCCACAGTGTCTTTGGCCAGCAGACGAATCTTGTGAGCCACACATCCGTGGAGAAACAGCCGCGGGAAATCTTGTTGGAGCTTACGCCACATGGCTTGAATCGCGCTCGTGTTATTAGTGACAACACAGCTGACGGACAAGAATACTTCTCCATCACGCGGCTGGCATCGGCAGCTAGGAAAGCGGCGGTGTGCCTCTGTGATCCGGTGTAAACAGACTCAAGATAGAACGCCTCGTTCTGGGCGACTGCCATGTAGTTGGTGACAGACTTGCCGTTGACATCGGTCCACCCGTCGGTCGTGAATGTACATGACTTGCCGCTCGGTGCGGACTTGATCTTGGCTAGCGAGGCCTCGTAAGCGGCATCAAGATGACGAGTTTTCATCGTCCACACGGACGGCGCACTGGCAGAGGGGTGGAGACACTTGAGCACCGCGTCGAGCTTGGGGTGTGCCACCTTTTCAAAGGCCATCCTCGTCTAAAAAAACCACTGAGATAGGAGAGTTTGGAAACTGGTGATAGCTTCTGGGGCCAAATCAAAGGGGAAGAAGGTGTCGATGCGCGTCATTCGGAGCCGCTTGCCGCATCGCTTCTCGAGATGGTGGCGAACGCGCTCAACGTGCGTCTAACCCATCATATGGATAATCTTCTAGCACTCGTTGCACGTCACGACTCCACGGTACACGGTGACCTTGTCCCACGCTGGATCCCGCGGGCGTCCACAAAAACGGTTCGTCCCGACGTGGGCCATGATCTCTGCGGCAACAGCACGAGAGCGAGCTGGCAGGCGGGACTGTGAACTGACAACCTTGCTACCGGAGACGCTTTGGCAAGCGACGTCGACTGGAGACAAGACTACCCCGTGAGACGCCTGCGAAGATACCGAAGCCGGTGACGGGGACGGACAGGCAGACGGGCCGGACAAAGTTGGGATGGCCTTGAGAAATTCATGATAAATTGAGGAATGAAGAATGCAAAAGACGATGCCTCCTAGGCCAGATCGTCCCTGTAGATGGACGAATCTCAGCCCAGGGGCTCCTAGCGCCTCCTGAGAGCTTGTATGGTGCCCTAGGCGCCCGAGTAGGGTGCGAGAGTTGCGCAAACTTGCGCCCTGACCCACCAGCCTGTGGAATGGATGGCAGAGGAACCTCAGGGCTGTGAATTATGAAGGATTTTGTATGGTATAGAACCGACGAATTGTTTGAGATTAGACTTGAAAATTGTATTTGATGATCCAAAGACCCGCAAAAGCCGCCAAAACCCGTACTACCCGGTCTGGGGACCCACTCACCCACCAGCATGACGAAACCCACTCACGGAGCCATGATTTTTGGGTTCTTGCGAAACCTGTTCGCCATCGAGACGTGGCGACGAGTTCGGTGAGCAGAGTCGTGCCGCCGAGGAAGAGACGCATCAAACCGAGGATGACCTGGTGGAGATGTTTCACATTCAGCCTCCACCGCTAGAGCGTCACGCGTCTGAAGAAGCCGCCGAGGCTGCCATTCTCGCCCACACGAAAGAGAAGGGGTACAACGTGTCGCTTGAGAAGACCCTTTCAAACCCTAAACCCTCATCATCTACCTGCTCCAGTACTCAGGAAAGACTCCTTCGCCCGTCGAGGTCATCGCCGACTTCAGGGTTCGTTTCCGGCATGGGGTCGTTGTTCAAGGTGACACGATGCCAAATACTAATACTGTTCTCGACCTCACGGGTTCAGACTCTGAGTCGGAAAACGACGACGCTGGCGGCGATCAGGGTGGTACAGCGCGCTCGTATGCCGACCTCCGCATCCTCGGGCTGCGGATTGTTGAAGGCCAGCTCAAGGTTCTCAAGGAGTGGGTTCCGACGTGGGAGCCCATCGACATAATCAACAACGAGAAAACTCGCGGTTTACTGCGAGCCACCCCGCTCCACCTGCTTACACAGTAAGTTAGTACGGTAGTGCGCGGAAGGAAATAAAGATGGGGTTTTCACATGCCACCGTATTGGTCTATTTATCTATGCGCTTAGGTTGCAGGCGGTTGGCACGCTCGACACTCTCGGCTTCAGGCCATGTCACACGCTCATCCAGGAGACGGCTACGCGGCACCCCCACGCTCGCTGTTTTCGGCTGTGCCAGAAGTGAAAATAAGAGCTCACATTCGGCGCACACGCCACTCAGGGGCAGCCCACAGTGTTGGGTAGCTTGGGATGGCCTTCTCTCTGCCCATGTGGGCGCTGGATTCTCTCCGTGACTAATGGTTCGATACAGCTGTGATTCGTTCTTTCTTTGTATGGACGCTCCAGTCCTCGGACGCCACTAGTTTTTCCCCGAGTCAGGGTGTCCAAAGATATGAAGGGTGGGTTGACTTGGTCGCTGCGCGGCAGAAAGTGAAATGAGACGCTGGACGGCGAGCGCACAGCGCTTCCGCAGGGGAGGGAGCCCTCGTTACCACGGAAAGGGAGGGGGGGAGCCTTGCCGTGGCTTGCCGCGTGGCGCCTGAATATGTTGGGATCTTGACACCGGTAGAGGACCGGTATCTGATGGAGGCGGGGTTTCCCAATTCTCCAAATTTGAAACCCAAATTTCCGAAATCGGAAATATCGTAGATAGCGACCCCAAACGAGTCCTAATATTTATCTTGTATTGCCTATTGTCAAATAAATATTAGTTTTGAATATGCAATATTTGTTGGCAGCGTCTAAAGCGTCAAAGAATCTCCTATGTTATAGGAAATTGTATGCGTTTTCAGGCTGACCATACTCCTTTTTTTGCTTATAAGCATTGCAGGCAGGGTTGGGCGTGTTGGTCCAATGCGTAATTGCCGTACCGGTAACACCAATAGTCTGTATTGGATATTGAATTGTTTAACGCACCTCTTGTTTCCCGACCACCCCGGACGTGACCCGCCTCACACCCTAGTGTTGGTCGTTGACAGACGAAGTGGTCCGTTGCTCTTATCGAGGTGGGAACAGCATCACATACAAACCCCGAACATATGAATTGGCAAAAACTACAGCCGTTGCGACGTTTCATCGCGTTTTGCACAGAGACTCCGAGCCTCAAACTGTTGCCCGCAGCTTCTCATCCATCGTGACTATGAAAGTTGACATATCCGCGACCGTGTTGCGAATCGGCAATGCAGACTCGCCATCCATCCAATGCAGCGCCTGAATGTATTCGTGGAGTGCGGGCTTCACGCGGTTCTTCTCTAAATGCAACGCCGCGAGGTTGAGACTTGGAAAGTAGCGCACGTCGTAACGAGGCGCAGTCTTAGCCTTTTCGAACAGCTCAACGGCCTCCTGATCATAGCCCTGCTGGACGCGGACCATACCAAGATCGTTGTAGGTGTTCCCAAACGTCGGATCGAGTTTGATCGCACGCTCGCATTCGGTCACCGCGCGATCCAATTCGCCGTCCAGGTAGTAATGCCAGCCGAGGTAAGCATGGGCATCTGCTGTCGCGAAGACCTTGATCGACTCGCGATAGTAGGCCTTAGCGATGCGGGCCTTGTTGGGGCCGGCTAGATCGTCGTCGCTCAGGATCTTTGCGGCTCCCCTGATCAACTCGAGCGCCTTGTCGAGCGCCTTGGCACGGTCAGCAGGTTGCTCGGCCTTCTCGCGTTCGTACTTGTCCTCGGTTGTGATGATCCGCTGCGGGAGTGTCAGCGTGAGCAGTTCCTTCTCGTGGTCGTCCTTGTAGAGCAAGTGGACGCGCTGCGAGATCGCCTTGTTCACAGTCATCGCGTCGTCGATCGCTTGCTCGAGTTGCTCGGGTGCATGCGCAACACGAAATTCGGCGCGCACGGTCTCGACACACGAGATGTCGTTTGTGAAGAAATCACACTTTTTCCCAGTCCCCCAGTGGACCTCACGCGGTAAGATCGCCTACACAAACAGAACAAATATGAGCTCTCGTGACCAGCGCTCCACCCATATTACTCTTTCCGTGTACACCTTGAACGCTTTGCTCTTGTCAAGGATCTTGCTGTTGCGCAAGAACGAGCGATAGAGCGCGACGACCACCTTGCTCGACCCCATGCTTGTGTTCGCTGGATGGATTGTGAACAGGAGACTGAACAAGAAGCCACCAACTTCCTCAGACTGATCTCGTGGCAATACCCAATCCCCGTCAGTCTACAGATATATCAGATCTGATACACCGGGGCAACACGTCAGCAAGAGACCCATCAACGCAACATCCACCAATGTCTCAAAGCAGCTCGTTCATTCTTCGTTGTATGCAAATCTGTAACGGAGAGGTGCGGAGTGGGTCGTAATCTGACTCCACACAGCGAATGACGATCTGGACAACTATTCGACGCTCAGATTGACACCAACACCATCAAAATCCAGTGGATGCGTGTGTGGCGGACGTAGCGCTACATCATGGACCAGATTTTCTTGGCATTTTGCAATCGTCAGTGGTCCAGCAGTTCTGTAATGGGATGTCGTGAATGCGCGACGGACAACGGCGGCAGCATCTATCTCATTTCCGCCAAATTAGAATTCAGCGCTTGTCAATTTGAATTCCATGAGTCCATTTTCCATCCAGTTGTGCAGACGAGCTTTTTCACCAATACCATCTGGCTTGATGAATAAATTTCAACAAATTAGAGGACAATCCATGACTTTTCATCCAATCCACGGGAAGGTAGGTGAAGCAACACGTGTGCCGGCTGCGCTCTGATCTCCCAACACCGCGACGAAGAGCTCTCTCTCTCGCTCATCAACCGAGTGTCATTGTTGGATTCCTCGCGCCCCCCCGACCGCCCCCCGCCGACGCCCCCTCCCTACCACGCGGCACCACCATGAGCAAGACGATCTACGTCGCGTCGCGCAAGAGCCAGCTCGCTATGGTCCAGACCAACGAGGTCATCGGCATGCTGCAGGTACGGTCACGAGCAAGCGAGCGATCGTCATGAGCAGGGATTGATGTGTTGATTATGAGAGTAGAAATTGTACCCAGACGTGGAGTTCATCGTGGGTCAGCAGGACACGATTGGCGATCAGGTGCTTGATCGCCACCTTAGTGAGCTCGGCACGCAGACGGCGTCGGGCCTTTTCACCAAGAGCCTCGAGGTAAGAGACGAATGACTTACTTTCATGACGATTGCTAACTGGTCTGGATGGTGTGCAGGAGGATCTGCTCGCGGGCCGCGCGAGCTTTGCGGTGCACTCGCTTAAGGACATGCCCACGACCCTGCCCCCGGGACTCGTGCTCGGGGCGATCTGCAAGCGCGAGAGTCCCGAGGATGCAGCGATCATCCACCCCAAGCACAAGTCCAAGGGCATCAAGTCGCTCAAGGAACTGCCAGAAGGTAGCGTGATCGGGACGAGCTCACTGCGTCGCGAGGCGGCATTGCGAGCGTTATTCCCAACGTTTGAGATCAAGACGATCCGTGGTAACATCCAGACCCGTCTCGCCAAGCTCGATGAGCACGATGACTACGACGCGATGATCGTCGCGGCCTGCGGTTTCCGTCGTGGCGGCCTGGGCGATCGCATTGATGAGGTACTGTAAACGCGGATTTGCATGCGGTGGCATCATGATGGGATGCTGACTAGGTTGTGTCTGAAACATATTTCAGTTGCTGTCGCGGGAAGCGTTTGGTTACGGTGTTGGCCAGGGGAGCATTGGTATCGAATGCCGCGCGGATGATGCCAAGGTAGGGACCTGTCATCTCTGATCCTCTCCTCTAGTCGCGCAAATGACGTACGATGACTCACACTGAATTGATCGCCGCATAGATTCTCGAGATGTTGTCCAAGATTGAGGACGAAAAGTCTTCGCAGCTGTGTACCGCCGAGCGAAGCTTGTTGTACAACATTGAGGGCGGTTGCCAGGTACAATCTAGCAACGCGTCGTAACCGGTTCCACCCGTTCTGATGCGTTGCTCTCGGTGCCACTTGCAGATCGCGATGGCCGTGAACACGACCCTTGAAAATGACACGCTCACCCTCACAGCGACCGTGTACTCGCGCGATGGCAAGCGCAACATTCAAGGTACGTATGGTGACTGAATGATCTTGCTTCGCTGTTTCTCACGACCTACCGGTTGAATGCCGTAGATGTTATCTCAGGCCCGCGCTTTGAGGCGGAGGGCCTCGGCGAGGCTCTTGCCCAGCGTTTCCTGAAGAATGCTGAGGCGCGCGAGATGCTGGGCAAGGTGGGCGAAAAGCGTGCCATCACCTACGGCGATGCCGAGACACCAGGAGATGCAGCCGCTGCCGCTGCGGCTGCTTCTGCCGTGCAGTAAGCGGTAGGGTAGGCAGGTTCGCTCAGAGTTGCATCTGGCATAAGCATTGGCGTTGTAGAGAGCAGCATTGACTACTGCGTACTGTATGAGAGAAACAAGAAAATGGATTGGTCACCTCATCGTTAGCGCAGCCTGGTTGTTCGTGAGTGCGTTTCTCTGTGTCATTTCTCTGCTCCAACACATGTCGATTGATTGTCTCTCTGGTGAGTGATTCAACTCGATGACTTCAATTTGAAAGCGAAACGCATATTCATTCTAAGGGACTGATGAGGACATACGAAGGATTTGGCGCTCTTGCAGTGCATCTAGAATGAATCGAGTCGCGATTTTGGGCACGTCGAACTGTTCGCGCATTGATGCCATCGCAGCTTCCCGAAGAAGCGACGTGAGATCACCAGCGCTAAAGCCTGACGTGTGTTCCGCGACGAAAGAGGCCAGCAAATCCGGGGAAGATACGTTGGGATCCGCGGAGTACTCGACAGGAACGCAGTGCAGTGCATCTCGGAAAATCTGAACGCGAGCAGCTTGATCGGGCAGATCTAGGCCAATGTGGACATCAAAACGACTTGCGTCGATACACCCGCAACGGATTAGCGCTATAAGCTAACAGCATTTGGGAGAAAGAATACGTACCCAGGGCGTAGAATAGCTGGATCCAGATCGCACTTTGTAGTCGTTGAGGCAAGAATCACGACATGCTGCTTTAAGAACGCACTGCGTGCTTCTGCACTCGCAACGCTCCCCCGAAGTGATTCGCGTGAGTTTCCAAATCCATCCATCTCAACCAACAGCATGCTCAGCAAGCGATCAAATGTTTGCTCCGTGCTAGTATCGAAGCCTCGGACAGGAGCGATACTTTCGATCTGGTCGAAGTAGATCACACATGGAGCAGCACTGCGTGCGGTCTCGAAGAGTTCACGCAGGGCTTTCTCTGTGTCACCGACAACTTTGGTCAAGAGATCCGTGCACCGCACAGAGATGAATGAAGCCAAGCCTTGGCGACGTAGCTCACCGGCAATGACGTTCGCGAGATGGGTCTTGCCAGAACCGGGCGGACCAGTCAGAAGTATACCTTTTGGAGGCACTGTGCCGAACTGAAGGAATCGCTGGCAATCTCGAATTGGCTCAAGAAGGGAGACGGTGAGTGTCCGAATGGCTTCGTCGACTCCGTAAATTCCTGCGAAAGGAGTTGTGATTGTTGCTGCTGTTTCTTGCTGGCGTAAGGACAGATGGTGGGCCTGGAGAACAGAGGGATATGACGTGGCTAGAGCTTCATCGAAATGGCGCACCATAACCGTTGGGTTGCTTCGATCAGTAGTCGCGGGATCGTTGAGGCACGATTGTAGAGCTTTCTGACAGAGACTGAGCAAATCTGCACCCACAAAGCCTCCCGTCGCCTCGCTAAGTTTTGCAACCTGATCAAGAGCGGATGGGTCCACCGCCCAACCAGAAGTCATACGAGTCAGGATCTCGTAGCGATCGTGTCGCGAGGGCGGCTCCATTCTCACAATGAGGTCCATTCGGCCATTCGAGTACACAGCAGCATCAATATCGTCGATACGGCTGGTTATGCCCAACACAAATACACGAACCCGAGAGATCTTCAGTTTCTCGAGACAGGACACAAACGTGCCCAGCACGCCGATTTCAAGCGCACTATCGGAGTCCAGAAAGCGTTGGCGAGACGTTGCAACCGACTCGAGTCCATCCACAACAAGAATACTTGGTGCGTGCTGGACAAGCTCTTCGAAAGTTCTCACAATCTGGGCTTCCGAGTGGCCAACGTACGTCTGGAACACGTCGGTCGCGTTCAGATACTGCACGTGGACGCCAACACTATCACAGATGGCTTTTGCCAGCGCAGTCTTGCCAATGCCCGGCAAGCCGCTCAAAATGGCACCAACGAAAGTCGACTGTCGCGATGGTTCCGTTGCCTTCATGTCAAGACGAGCCAAAATCGCCGAGATGACGCGAGTTGCGAGGTCGCTTACACCACCCAATGAGACTTGCACGCGCTGGGTGAGCTCTTGTACAGACGCAGAACCATCACGTATGGACTGCTTCGTTGCAGTAAGCGTATCCGTTTGAAAGCTGAGCGAGACGAGTGTCTTGGCCGTGATGCATCCGATTGCTGCACTGCATCCGCTACCATTTGCCTCCACATCGCGGTACTCCACTACGTCGGTCGTGTTGAGCCACGTGATACGCGCACGCTTGCCACTCCAAACCAGCTCACGAGTTAATACACTGGACACGATGCGCTGCAACGCCTCTACAATCGGTCGAGTCGGTTGGGGTCGATTGACAAAATGCACTTGGACACTAGCCACGAAGCCTGGAGAGCAACTGCACTTGGTCTTTTCGACATGGTCTCGCACCGACAACAGCTCCAGATCCATTTCCGATTCAGTGGAATCCGGTGGTATCGATAGGGACGCTAGGAGACCCGCCGATCCCCAGTTGATGCCGTCAATGCTTGGCCGCAGCTCGGCAACGGTCCACGTCGAAGCGCTCTCCTTTCGCTGGACGCGCACGAATCGATGGCGCGACTGCAGCTCATTCGTGTAGAGGATCAGTCTTGTATCCTGTGCAATACCAGCGCTCACACCCGCCTCCTGACGCGCACGCGTCGCCTGCAGATCCACGCGCACGGTGCCGAGCCGCTTCATTCGCTCCATCAAGCTCGTTCCACCCACCGCAACTGGTGTCTCTGACTGCAGGATTGGTCCAAATAACTTACCAAAACTCCTTGGATTGGTGGAATATCCTTGTGGCGTGCCTCGGTTACACGACCATCACTCTTGGTACCCTTTTCCTTCCTCGTTTGCTTTCTTCTCCCCGTGGTTTCGCTCCCAAGGGGAACAAACACAGCGCGACGGCAAGGAAGGGAACCGCGAGGCGGGAGGTTGTGCCCTTCCCTCTCTGACGATGGACGTGCTCAACGCCGTGAACCACTACAAGGCCCAGCACGGCGTGCCCGTCTTCGAGGAGTTTGTGCATGCGGCCGTGACCGCGCAGGGCCAGCCGTACCGCATGTGCGTGCCGTCCGTGTTTCTTCCCTGGGACGACCGCAAGGGCATCATCGCGATGCGCCGCAAGGACAAGACGCTCGCGGTGTGTCGGTGCGGTGTCGTGCTTGCCGGCACGTACTTTCATTTAGATGCACCGACGCAGCAGACCGCGGTCGCGCTGAAAGTCATGGACCGCCACCAGGTCCACATCCAGAAAGACGACGTCGAGAGCGAGCTCCGCGTGATGGCGCAGCTGCAGAGCAAGGGCGTCGACGGTGCGCTCAGTAATCGCCACATGGTGCGTTGGGAGAATGGCGAGGACCAGCACAATCTGTACATCGCGACCGAGTATGTCGCGAATGGCAGCCTCGTCGCGTACGCGCACAAGAAGATCCGCCAGCTCATGGTCACGCATCTCCAAGACTTTGTCGCGCGCCACGGCGAAGGACCGACCAAGCTCGAATGCGTGTCGTATGTGTACCGCGGTGCCGGCCACGAGTGGATGCGTGAAGGCATCAAGATTTTTGAAGGTATTATGCGTGGACTCACGTACTTGCACGCTAACAACGTCGCGCATCTGGATCTGGATATTTACAACGTCGCGATCGACAAGGAGTTTGTGCCTCGTATCATCGACTTGGGCAGCAGCCAGATCGTTGACCACCGAGGGATTGCGGGTGCGGGCTATGTCGGCATCAAGTGTAAACCGATTTTTGTCGCTCCGGAAGTGCGATCCCATGCCAAGCTGCCACCGCCGCGTCCGGGGTTCGACGGTACGCGTGCGGACTTATGGTCAGCGGGGGTGATTGTAAGTTGCCTCGCTTTGTTGGCACGCTGTACTTGATTGGGAGGTGCTGATGGCTGATGATTGCGATTGTTTTTGTGTTTTTTTTTCAGCTTGTTCAGTGTATCGTGTGGGGATTCCGCGGCGGCCCGTCGTATCTGTCTTCGAATCCACGATGGCGGAAAGAGGTGTTCACGCATATCGATCAAACATGTGACCAGACCACATGCCTGCTTTGTCAGAATTTTATCGTCATTCCACCGCTCATTGGTGTCATCATCAAGCAGCTACTTCATATTGATCCGAGACAGCGCCCGTCCGCGTATGACGTCGCCACAGCTCTCCGGGAGAATCGCGAACTTCATATTTTCCCACCAGCTCCAGTTCCACGGAATGGTGCACGTCAAAGTACGAGACGGCTCCACGAAGCTGCGAGTCTTCCAGCTTCTTTCGGATGAAGGATATGAGATCAAGGTGCAACGAAGAGACTCAAAAGAAAAAGTTTTGTACATCGCAGTTGTCACGTTGACATTATTATGCGATGACCCCGACAAATCTATGACAATCGAAAGGAAGCCCGTTTACGAAAAGCTCGATGTCGACGCTACTCGCGCTGCGTATTCACGAATAGAATCGCGTTCTTGAATGATAGACATAGCCAACGAGAAATCGTCCTAGGAAAGAATTATGAATACGAGTGAAATGAGAAGGGAATCTTGACACTCGCAGCCATGAAAGTCTCACCACTGCAATGAAATATTCACCGAGCTCGTTCTCTTCTCCACACTGATGGAATACTTTGAGGATGGCTCGGTCCACCATCGACGGCACTTTGGCTCGGATGAGGTTCACGAAGTCTACAGTAGAATATTATTCATGTCAGTCCCCCCCTGGCAAGCACACAGAAAAAGACCGACATCACTCACTGTTATAGCGCACGACGCCACTGCCGTCCGGATTTATGAGTTGGAACTGCATCGTCCATTCTCCTTTGACCCTGGACAAAGCGAGATTAGCACTGTCAGTATTGCACTCATCCGGCCACGACGGCAAGAGACTTTACCTGTCTTGGTACCGAATCCATTCGAGCATGAACAACTCGAGCACGTCCTCCAAGTGGAGAGTTGTCACAGAGAACGATGAATTGGCTTTTGGTGTCATGATGCTTTCACTTGCCGTGCCGTGGATCAATTGCTCCTTCTCACAGATCTTTGTCAGCAGCTGCTGCCGCTGATCTTTACTCGGTAGCATTCTTGTCATGAGCGGGTCTTCTATAAACTGCTTGACACGCGTGTAGCCGACGAGACATGGTCGAGAAAGTTCTTCCTCTAGGAGTCTCGAAAGCTGATTGAGTGGCAGAGAGACGAGGAACTGCAACGCTGTTAGGTAGAACTCCGATGCCAGCGGGTGATAAGTCCACAGCACATCGGCTGGCTCGCTTGTTATAGGGGACGAAGAGATGGCGCCAGCGTTCATGAATCGCAAGAACCACTTGATGCGCAGACTCTCCTGTTCAGATTGCTGCGCTCCCGTTAAAAGATGCGTGAGCTTCTGTTGTGCCTTCCTTTTGAATCCGAGTTCTTGGATGTAGAGATCCAGAACAAAGTCCACAAGAACACAGTGTTTCTTTCCACTGGTGTCCATGAGGGCGTCGTCGCTGACTTTCTTCAGATAGATTCGAGCAATCTCGTTTACCACTTGCCCTGGCGACAGTGGAACAACACTACCATTGGCAGTTTTGGCCTCCTTGGTCGAGGGACGATCACTCACGAGAGATGGCGTTGCGCGGCCATTTCCGCCTCCTGGTGTAGTCCGACCATTCCCACTCATCGCTGCGGCTATCGTCGCCAGTGTCTGGCGGACTTCGTACACCTGCGCATCCTCTTGAATCTTGATCTTCTCTCGCATGCGCAGTTTCCCGTCATGCTTACAGAGGCGTTTCTCTGTTTGCTGCGCGGAATCAGCATATTGCTTACGCTGGAACTGGAAGAATGAGGGATCAAAACTCGGACTTGAAAAATCGGGCAAGATCTTGCGATGATAAATGAGGAAATTCGAGAATACGGACGGATTAGCCTCAAGCGGGTCCTGTAGATGGGGATACCACGAAGTCAGCTTCTCGTAGTACACAGGCACGTGGACCCCACAAATACCAGTAAGAGGTCTGGATACTTCGCAAAAACTTTGGCAACAAGAGCTGGTTTTCGGTGAGCAACGTCTACAAAATACTCGGGGTGTCGCTCGAGTGCGTCGCTGAGGCACTGAGGTACGACGGAGAATGCCAGTGGTAGCAACGTCAAGTCTTCTCGGATGGTCTGAGCCAGAATCTCAGGGGTGGATTTGAATAAGTGGCAAAGTAGCTCGGGCATTGATGAGAGAACTTTTGCCAGTGTTGGCCGACTTGCTTGCAGAATGTCGACCAGAATAACCGGATAATTCTTGATTGCTGTTGAGACGGCTGCACCTTTGTTCAAAAGCAAGTCACTGAAGGCTTTGGGGTGATTGTTGAGGTACTCTTCGATCGCAATCTACCGCGAAAGCCATGAAGTTTACTATCGTATCATTCCAGCCATGGGTAAGAAGATACAGAACATTGCAGCATTACCGTGCTGTCCTTCAACGTGTGGTTGAGGAGTGTTGTGAAGATGTCCGGCCGCTGGTGGAGTACGTGAGAAATACTCACGATGTTCTGCTCCAGAATGCGTGCTATGAGATGTTGCGAATCCTGCTAAGCAGTGTCAGCCCAGTCAGTGCTGAGTTCATCTCGAATTAAGGAAATTGCAGCTTCTTGCCTGAAATACATGAGCAGTCAAGTATGGAGATGACCAGAGCACGGACGCAAACTGCGTTGGGTGGCGCTCAATCAGTTGCTGGAATAATGTCGTTGCCGGCGAGTCTGAAGAGGATAACGTCCTGTGGTTCATGCGGCCATTGCGTCGTGTGCTTCCAGATAGAACAGCATTGCTACTGCGACGAGAGCAGTTTGTGGTCGGTGCATTTGATGGCGGTGGAAGAGGCTCCATCAAAAGTTTGTCCATAGCCTCGAAATCTTCAAGGAAGAAAGTCTGGAAAGCACCGATGTGGCGATTCACAAGTTGGACGAGCACCTCCTCAGCATCGTCGACTTGAAGGAGCGGCATCCAAAGATCGAAGAAGAGTTGTCTGTAGTCACCACTCGGATGATCAGCATTGAAGCAGACCTTCAACACCTCGCGGAGAGCTACTGGAGTAAGTCGAGTAGTATCTGAGTGGAAGAAGGTACTGAAGAGGGCTTCCTTTTCTGAGTGGGCACCGTTTGGTGAGGGTGATACCAATCTCAGCTCCATGAGTAGAGATTCCAATTGTTGGCGAGGTGTTTGGGCTCTAGAGGCATCGTGCAGAGCTTCCGCGGCGAGACGAGCACGCTTCTCTTCTAGCTCGCGGTCCAAATTATCGCGTACTGCGCGATATTCCTCGAAAAAGTACGATTTTGTGCTGACAAACGAGGGCAAGGAACCTGTACCTGCTTCAACGCTGTTGCAAGCGATTCGCTCGTCCCTCGGATTATCGGTTGGCAAGTATAAACCAGTCTCAATAAGTGAGATGACGACATCTAGCAGCCGGCGATAGTCAGGAAGCTTGTTCGGTAACTTCCGGAGGCAGTCCATCGCTATCGTTATAGAGAGAGGATTGGGTTCAGCCTTCGGCACGAGATGACGACGTAACACATCTACAAAGCAGAATATGCACGAATAAGTAGGGTTTACTGGGAAGAGAAAAACCCTGCTGGAAGCAAGTGTAGCCGTACAAGAGTGCTCGATGTGCGAGATGATTGACCTCCAAAGCGTGCCGATTTCGTCTGCATTTGCATTGTCCCGGCATGACCATTCATCCACAATATCGTAAATCACATTTTCTTGGTGAGTTGAGGCTCTGTAACCAGGCACGCTCATTAGTAAATGGATAAACGAAGTTGAAAGAATTGCAAGATCGACTCACGTTGAAGACGATGGCTCACCGAGTGAGAAGAAGTGCCGCAGCAGGAACATCGTTTTGCGTTTCGTTGTCTCCACCAAGCTCCCGTCATCCATGATCCCCCCACGAGCCACGAGTTGTTTGGTCTTGATGCTGTCCAATTCTTGATTCATTACTTCCCTCAGTTGGTGGAGAGAGTCAACATCAATACGATGCATATACGCGAGCATACATGCTTTCATCTCAAGATGCTCGCGAGCTTCCATGTTCAGTAGAGGCCGATTCAATCCCGCCTTTGCGCTCTTTTCATCGATTTGGGAACCATCCGGAGCTTCCGGTTCGAGTCGAGGGTCAGCGACAGTAGATACAAGTTGCTGTTGAATATCACAGAGTTTGATTCGCCGTGGGGTTGAGCAAGGACCTGCACTGTGGCATCTCTGAGGCGGCGATGCAATGGCTGGACCTGTGAGCGAATATCGAGGCGAGTGATTTGCTGAATGAACCACGTTCGGACGGTGTGATATCTGCGGCCGTGTTGGTGTCTTGGCTGGGGTTCGTTGTTTGTGTGAGCTCTCCTGCTGGAAATGGCGTTCCCACATCGCTGCTTTGCCCTTAGGAATATGAGCACTGGAGCTCGGCAGCAGCATGCGGACGAGATCTATCTCAGGTTCGCCACGTCGAGCAGATACTGGTATCGCCAGTTCTCCATTGCCGCGGCGCATGTTGTCCTCGACCTACAAATGTGGTATGATCGAGTTACGTGCCCTGGCTTGGACCATGGCATACCCGCAAAAATAGACGGCGCGCTCGTTTTGGTTTGGGCAAGTGACGAACAATCGACCGACGATGCTAAAGAGCGAAAAGACAATGCACCTGGGTGACTTCGGAGGGACTGACACGATGGCCAGCTCTATTGAGGTTAGATCGAGCGCTTGGTTTACGGTTTGGAATAATTGCTGCCAATTGCACCAGCAGGATGATTGTTTCGGAAAGCATCTGACCGAGATGCAAGTGAATCCACAAGATACTCAACAATTGCGTTGCAGATCGCCTCCTACAAAGGTGTCAGGTAGAATACATGGACTGTCAGGTCAACGTTAGATAGCATTGTTCAAGAAGATGCGCGAGTGACCTGAACAATAATGCTGCGTGATGGCACTGGGCAGCTGGGAGAATCATTAGCTGGCACAATGAGAGCCTTGACAAGCAGAAATAACATCAAATACAATTACTATATCATTCCCACCCTCTACATACAACGTACCAATGAGCAAGCCTCCGCGATGGTCGATGTCTCTTGGCTGACAATCGCAACAGTGTCTGCTTCCCTGATCGCGACCAATTCTGGGAGTGACTGCAATTCAACGGTGTTGCCACTGTGAGATATCACAATCACCTGTAGTTCAGGTCAGCAAAGCGCACTGCGTGCGTCACGATACTTCTAGCGAATTCGGGCTTTGTTGCGAGAAAAACAACGCACCACATCGCCTGGCTGGAGATTCCCAACATCACCATGCGACCACTCACTGCCATGGATCCACTACGGATCATCCATCAACAAGGTTCAATTAGATAAACAACCCCTCCTGCACTTGGAGATCGTTACCTGGCTGCGAACGGAAATGGATGCAAGAGTAGCGGCGAGACGGCGTGCGACGATGCCGGACTTGCCGAGGCCAGTGACAAAGATGCATCCTTTCTCCGAGTGGCACCGCTCCAGTCGTTCAAGTGCCGCATTGAATTGCTTCGCTAGTTGAGCATCCGGAGCAGACAACAGTGCATGGAGATGCTGAGATCCAAAAAGACGAGGCGTGAGGCTAATTTGTTGAGCTCCAACACGGCCCGATAGTATCCCCCCCCACCTGAAGGGCCTGGATATCGCTCCAAAGCGATCGACTGAGCGCGCCCTCTGGCTGTTGCATGCCATTCATTGTGATTTCAAGCGTTCAGTCACAACAGCGGTCCTCAGTCAGACCGTATACCCACTATTAAAGTACCATCCCCGTTGCCAATGTAGAGAACGTCGCCACATTCTCACAGGTATCACGCTTCTTCCAGGCGATTGGAGCCGATACCTCCACAGAAACAGACACAGCTGATCCATTTGATTGAGGAGACGAGAGCGCGAGTGTGCTCGCGCGCAGCGTGTGGCGAAAGGCGCCGCCGCGTAGAGAGCTTAGAGGCGTCGACAGCATCGTGCCATTCGATGTGTGGCCATGTTTTCCGTCACCGACTCAGAAAGCGGCGACATTCTGTAACGAAGGTTACCTCCATAACAGTAGATCTGAGT
>JAADVY010000398.1:0-17407 GCA_023336035.1 Pythium plurisporium
GTGAACCAAGGCACATTCCGCGGGCGTGCCGTCGCCGTGAAGCAGATGCTGCGAGACAAAGCTCACGAAAAAGGATCGATCAGGATCTTCATGGACGAGATTCGGTTATGCACGAGCTCGAGCATGCCAAGATCGTCGAGATCATCGGTGTGTGTCGTGGAGCACATTGTTGGATCTAGCAGTCGTGACCGAGTTCATGGTGGGTGGTGATTTGCGAGCGGCTTTGTATAAAGAAGAACGACGTCCCTGTCGGGAAGATTGGTTCAACTCGTCTGCAGACCGGAAGGCCAAGTGTTTGCTGGCACAAGACGTTGTCGCGGCCGTAGTGTACTTTCACTCACTTGACACACCAATTATCCATCGGGATCTCAAGGCCCGGAACGTGCTCCTTAACGACGACGGTGATGCGAAGCTGAGTGACTTTGGAGTCAGCAGGATGATGGTTCTAGACGAGACAATGACGGGTCATATTGGAACAGTAGCATGGATCTCGCCCGAAGTGCTGCGGGGCAAACGATACACAGAGAAGGCAGACATCTACTCCTGGTGACTTCGTCAATTATTCTAAGATTGTAGAATTTGAACAAGATTTGCCATGTTTCGATCAACTAATGAATTGCAAAACGAATTGTGAAATGAACTGCAAGAATGATTGCGATCAGAGAAGGAAATCGGCCATCCTACAAAAAGAAACACGATGGTGAAGCTGTTCTGTGCGGTGGTTGGCGTCGGGAGCGTCTTCCCTGTGGACATCGACACCAGCGAGACTGTTGGACATCTGAAGGACAAGATCAAGGAGAGGAAGCCCAATTTGATTCACTTTGATGCAGATCTGCTGAAGCTGTATATCGCAAAGCGCGGTGGTTCTTGGTTGAACATTGGCAGCAATGACATCAAGGCTGTGCAGAGAGGAGAGACCCCTGATGCGATCAAAGTACTCATGAAGGAGCGGATGGTTGAGGCAAGAAAACTGGAGAACCGAGCGTATCTCGGAGCAGGGTTCACGAGGGTCGATGACGATATCCACATCTTAGTGGAGCTTCCCGCCGAGCCAGATGAACTCGTCAAGTACAACCGTAAGTGCGTTTGTTTTCCCTATAAGTGACGGTATCTTGACACAGCAGTTGGTTGATCATGTTAGAACAGGGTGGATCGATTGGCTCTTTGCTGGACAATGTGTTTTCGTTGCTGCCGCCGTGGTCTTATTTGCAGTCGTTGTTTGGTATGGAAAAAGCCTCACAGACCAAGAACGTTGTCTAGTGAGCCCTGTGCCTCCTTTTGTATGCGATTGCATTGGAATCGTCACCATAACGGGACTACTGGTCGGACTGTTGCAGCTTCCGAAAGCCCACTTCGAGTCCAAGAAAGAAAGAGCGTACAGACGTATGGGATACGAACCTATTCCGTGAGTACTTTGGTGGGCTCAGAGCAAGGCAGCTGAGAGAATCCATTTCGATTATTTACTCGTTAGCATGTTTAGTATGAGCGTGAATCCAGGGTGGATCCCGCTCGCGAAAGGTTCGACGACCAGGCTGGTCGGACCCTGCTGGTGACCAGCAGCGTCTGCTTACGGTTCCCACGTCACCACGGCTTGTTTGCCTGTACTGACTTACCACAGCACAATGCCGAAATTTTCGCACTTCACGTTTCTTGGGTTCGCCCGTCGAAACAGCCGGCGAGCAAAGTCCACACAACGCGAAGCCGCGATGGTGTTCTCTCTCCCGTCTTGTGAGCAGGCCTCTTCAAGAGAGGCCCCCTGGTGATGGTCTCCGGTGGTGGATGCTATGTGGACGGGCGTGGGTACAGTGCATTCCCCACACCAGCGTGAGGAACATCCTTGCCGTCGAGTATGATGTGGCACCGTACGCGTGTGGTCTCCGCCTTGTCCGTGTATTGCAGGCCGTCGCGAGGCCGTTGGCATGCTCCCCGCTGTCGGCGTCGTCCACAACGTTGTACTGGAGGAGGCGTGTCACGCTCCCCTCTCCTCCTCAAGCGTTTCAGTCCCCCACTTGATCCTCCCGGTGATCATCACGAGATACGTGAAATCAAGCGCGGCTTTTTTCTGTGCCACCGGAGACCAACCCAAGGACAAAACCACCGCCGCGATCGCTCTCTGGCTACACTCTCCGATTTGACCGAGCGAGTATGCAGGCGCCGACGCGGTGCGCAGACCTCGGACTCGCGGCGCCGCCCGCCAAGCCCTCGCTGCTGCGAGACACCCGAACAGCAAACGCGGCGTTCGTCGTGGACACGGCGTGTCAAGCGACCCCGTTCGTCGCTGAGAATGCGACCGGTCGTTCCGGTGTGGCACTAAACGCGAGCAGCGCTCGCATTCTGGTCGTCGTCTCGTATCCCGCGGTGGCACGGCTGGACCTGGCGAAGAACCACATCGAGCCGTTCGATTTTAGCGGCGATCGACAACTAATGGAGTTGTACGTGGCATAGTTATCTCGTGGGATCTCCCCCCATCTCGTTTTGGTCTCACTCCTCCCCCCCCCGTCGCGTCTTCTGCATATGACAGATCCCTCGCAGAAAATCAGCTCAGCTCGTTGGAAGGCTTTCGCTTCCCCCAGCAGCTTCAAGCACTGTACGTGAGACCCGAACGGACCCATGAACAACAGCAGCAAATCAAACTCGTCGAGTCGTCTTGTAGGGATCTGAGTGGGAACAACCTCCAAACCGTCGCCAACCTTTCACTTTCCGAGTCTGTGCGCTCACTCAATCTCAGCGGCTGCTCGCTGTCGTGGCTGCGTGGGCTTCGGTTGCCATGGGATCTGGAGCAGTTGGACTTGTCAAACAATCCGCTGAGCGAGATTGAGATCCGGGAGGCCGATGTGGAAGTGCTCAGACGCCTGAGAAGCGCGTTCCCCGTCATTCCGAACCAGCAGTGCTCGCACGCCAACGCGACGCTCACACGCGTGAACAACACGGCGTCCGCGTGCGTCATCCCCGACAAGGCGTTTGACGCTATGTATCCGCCACTGTCGTCGACAACCCCGGCACCGACGACGACGACCACGGCAGTGGTCAAGTCATCTTCCAACCAACAGACCATTATCATTATCGTGCTTGCCGTCGCCGGCGTCGTGCTTGTCGCTTTGCTGTTCATCGGATACCGAGCCTTCAGCGGTAAGTACGACCTCACGAGCTCGATTCGACGCGTTCGCGACCGCCGACGGAATGCCACCCAGGAGGAGGCTAAGTCTTCTGGTGAGTTCATTGTCTCGTCGGAAACCGGCGAACGCCCTCTCGGCTTCCCCATGGAATATTTCGAAGCCGACGACGTCCGCTTTGATGTAGAGCTCGCACAATACCGGGTACCGAAGGACGAGATCAAGAAAAAGAAACTGCTCGCCCGTGGCGGCTTTGGTGTCGTGTACCTCGCCAAGTACCGTGGCATGACGGTCGCCGTGAAGCAATTGCAGCGCGATCGAATGCGGTACCGCACCATCGAGCAATTCATGAAGGAGATCCGGTTACTGGCAAGTCTCAACCACCCGCATATCGTCGGCTTTCTCGGTCTCGCCTGGTCCACTCTCCACGATCTCGCGATCGTACTGGAGTACTTGCCCCGCGGCGATCTGTATTCGCTGCTCAGACAGCAGCGCAAGAGAGAAGCCAAGTCGCCAACGACGCGTGCCAAATTTGACTGGTTCCACTCGACGTTTAGCGACATGCCCACGAAGGCGTCAATTGCGATGGATGTTGCCGACGCATTGGCGTACTTGCACAGTCAGCAGACGCCCATTATCCACCGTGACCTCAAGTCCAAGAATGTACTCCTCTCGTCGGATCTGCGCGCTAAACTCACTGATTTCGGTATCAGCCGGATGCAAACCGTCGAAGAAACCATGACTCGAGAGATCGGTACCGTCGCGTGGATCGCCCCGGAAGTGCTCAAAGGCGGACGGTACAGTGAGAAAGCCGATATCTATTCGTTTGGGGTGCTGCTCACGGAACTCGACACGTGCCACGCGCCGTACACGATCGGCATCGGAGTGGACGCGACCAAGCGTACCAACACCTGGATCGCCTCGATGGTCAGCGCTGGCTCTTTGCAGCCGTCCCTGCTCGAGAGCTGCCCGATGCAAATCCGTGAGCTCACACTCAAGTGTCTAAGCTACGATGCCGACTGCCGACCAAGTGCAGTGGAGCTATCGACGTGGCTGCAAGCGATGCGCGTGGCGTTCCGTTAATATTCAACTAGAATCAAGACTCAATTATTATAATGTCGTCGGCTTTGCTCGGTGGGAAGACACGTAGTGTAGTGGGGTCTCGCACAGCGATGGCCGCTTGCTCATGGACTGCAAGACTGTGCGCGTACTGTACACAGTCCGGACACATCGCTCGGTCCACGACCACGACGAGCTGTTGCCAGAAGCAACGTCGATGGCTTGGCTCGCTCACGCGCCGGTCGAGCTTGAGTCGAATATCCATGAGCTTCTGCTTCTCGGCATGACACCAGTTCAGGTAGAAGCTGCGACTATTGAGCACGCGCGGGCGGATCTCGCCCGACTTGGTGCGCTCGACAATGTACTCGTGCCCGATCGGCTCGACGCTCCGTGCGACCGCGAGACTGAGTTCCTTCTGTGGGAGAAATCCGTCCTCGGAACCGAACGCACCGAATCCGCTCTTGGTGCGACCGTCAAGCAGTTCCGTCAGCACGGAGTCTTCGTCACGACAGTAGAGCCCACTGCTGCTGGTGCGTCGCTCGGCCCAACTGGTCGACGCGCGTGTGGAGCTCGTGAACTGTGCGGCCGCGGGCTGCTGCGCGACGAACGCGAGGTACTCGGCGACCTTTTCGACCTGTGCGCTGTGTTGCCAGTCGAAGAACGTCGCGGCCTCGGCCTCCGAAAGGAAGTCTTTGAACGTGAAGTACGCGGGCGGCGCTGAGGTGGAGGACGAGTCCCCCATTGTTGGGTGCTGTGGTCTGTTGCGTCGCTCCGCACGTGTGACGTGTGACGAGGGGCACACCGTACCCCCTTTTGCAACAGTGTAACCCTCGTTTATTTTAGCCATGTTTTGACCGGTTCACTTGGACCGGTTGGACTGATCCCTCGCGGTTCACCACTGTTGAAGGCACCACGACAACCTACCCCTTGACGCCCCCATCAACACGTTCGTCTGCAAGCTCAACTTCAACGGAGGCGATCGTTTTTCCACCAATCCAAATCTGTTTGTAGATTTATAACCAATAGTTACCACCGCTTCGATTATTTTCCGCCAATTCATGCATCTCGTATCTTCACAGCTGCTCGATGAATGAACGTGGCGATCCCCCAGCCCGTTGCCGTGTCTTTCGGACACAGAGGACCGCTCCACTCTCCTCCTCCGCCCCTTTTCGTCGACAGCATCATTTCCGCTTCTTCCCTCCCGTCCTCCATCATGAGCAAGTGCGTGGGGATTGTCCGTGAGGTGTACAACAAGTGGGAGCGCCGCGTGCCGCTCACGCCGGCGCACGTCAAACAGCTCGTGGCCAAGGGCGTGGCCGTGGTCATCCAGCCGTCCAACTCGCGCATTTTCCCCGATGAGCAGTACGCGCTCGCCGGTGCCACCGTCTCCGAAGACCTCTCCCCGGCCAACGTGATCGTCGGCGTCAAGCAAGTGCCCGTGGACAAGCTGCTCGCCGACAAGACCTACATGTTCTTCTCGCACACGATCAAGGCGCAACCGGAGAACATGGAGCTGCTCGACACGGTGCTGCAAAAGAAAATCACGCTGATCGACTACGAGTGCATCACCGAGCAGGGCGACCGCGGCGGCAAGCGTTTGATCGCGTTCGGCGGCAACGCCGGCCGCGCCGGCATGGTCGCGGGTTTCCGCGGCATGGGCGAGCGGCTCATCAACTTGGGGTACTCGACGCCATTTGTCAACGTCGGCTCGGCCTACATGTACACGGACCTCGAGCGCGCCAAGGAGGCCGTCGAGCATGCTGGGAACAAGATCCGCGCCGAGGGACTGCCCGCGGACCTCGCGCCGATGACGTTTGTGTTCACGGGCAACGGCAACGTGTCGCAGGGCGCGCAGGAGATCTTCCGACTCATGCCGCACCAAATGGTGGATCCTTCCGAGATCGCGACGCTGCCGCGAGACAACCGCGTGCTGTACGGTACGATCGTCGAAAGCGAAGATATGGTGCGGCTCAAAGACGCGCCCAACGACCGGCGCATCTCGCGGGAGGACTACTACCGCCACCCGCACAACTACGAGGGCAAGTTCCACGAGACCATCGCGCCGCATGCGTCCATGATCGTCAACTGCATGTACTGGGACGACCGGTACCCGCGTTTGCTCACGCGTCAACAGCTCCACGATCTGCGTGCGAGCGGCAACCACAAGCTTGTCGGCATCGCGGATATCTCGTGCGACGTGGGCGGCAGCATGGAGTTCCTCGAGTACGCCACGGAGATCGAGCGTCCGTTCGCGTTGTACGATCTCAACGAGCGAAAGATGAAGGACGACTTGGAAGGCGATGGCTTGATGATGATGTCGGTCGACATCTTGCCGAGCGAGCTCGCGCGAGAGTCGAGCCAACAATTCGGTGACAAGTTGGTCAACTACATGGACATCCTTGCGGGCGTAGACGCACGCAAGCCGCTCAAGTCCCAGACCGAGCTTCCGAAGGAATTGCTGGGCGCGTGCATCGCAAGCAACGGCATCTTGACCCCGCAATACGAATATATTCACCGCATGCGTGCCGAGCGGGATCGTAGCCGCAATATTCAGTACATCAGCGAGAAAGCCAAGGTCGCTGGCAGCACATGTCTGCGCATCGATGGCCACCTCTTCGACACGGGCCTCATCAACCAGGTACTTAACGTGATCGAGAAACACGATGGCGGGTTCCATCTCGTGGACTGTCAAGTGCGACCGAACTTTGTGGATGCGACGAGCCCGAGTATGTCCAGCGCAATCGTACAAGTCAGTATGAAGACTCGGGAGGAGCTGGACGAAATTATTGCGAAAATCAAGACGCTATCCGAGCTCGTGCCCGGTGCGAATGCGACTGTGAATGAGCTGCCTGATTTCTGCGGTCTCGATTACTCAAAGACCATTCGCAAGGACACCGCTGCGCGCACAGCTGAGCAGTTCACAACGACCGTCAAGTCGATGGAGAAGCGCAAGGTTGTGTGTCTCGGTGCCGGATTGGTCGCGGCCCCGTTGGTGGAGTACCTGTCGCGTGAGGCTCAGAATGAGGTCAATATTGTTTCCGCTGTTGAGGGCGAAGCGAGCCGCATGTACCGCAAGTTCGGTCGTAGCAATATCAAGGCGCACACGGTTAATGTGTCCAACGATAAGGCCGGGCTTGAGAAGGTCTGCGCTGATGCTGACTGTGTTGTTTCGCTGCTTCCTGCAACAATGCACGTCGATATTGCTCGACTTTGTATTGAGCAGCGCACCCCTCTCGTCACTGCGAGTTACATCTCGCCGGAAATGAAAGAGCTTCACGAGCGTGCCAGGCAAACCGGTATTCCCATCCTATGCGAGCTTGGCCTCGATCCGGGCATGGACCACATGAGTGCGATGAAGGTGATTGATGAAGTGAAGGCAAACGACGGCAAGATTATGTCGTTCTCGTCCGTGTGCGGCGGTCTTCCGGCCCCAGAAGCTGCTGACAACGCCATTGGCTACAAGTTTAGCTGGAGCCCGCGAGGTGTTCTCACAGCAGCGTTAAACTCGGCTCTTTACAAGAAGGACGGCAAGACCATCAACATCCCCGGCGAAGACCTCCTGAAGAGCAACGAGCGTGTGAACTTCCTTCCGGCGTTCGCTCTAGAACAAATTCCTAACCGCAACTCTCTTCCGTACGGAGAAATCTACGGCATCCCCGAAGCCCACTCGATTTTCCGTGGTACGCTTCGTTACGCTGGATGCTGCGAGATTCTCTACCAGTTGCGCCAGTTCGGTCTGTTCGATACGGATGTGAACGCCACACAGCCTACGACGTGGCCCGAGCTCATTCGCACGCTCGCAACTAAATCAAACTACAAGCTTCGTCCCGATGCGGAGGAGTTCCTTCAGTGGCTTGGCGTGCACGATACGAACACTCCGCTCGTGAAGGGGCCGTCGATCATCGATACGTTCTGCTCACTTCTCCAGGCAAAACTCGCTTACCAACCCAGCGAGCGTGACATGGCAATCATGCATCACGAGTTTGGCATCGAGTACGCTGACGGCAAGAAGGAGAAGAGAACCTCAACTTATGTTGGGTACGGCACGGAGGGCGGTGACACGATCATGGCCAAGACTGTTGGTGTGACTGCTGCCATCGGTGTCCAGATGATTCTTCAAGACGCTGTGCAGGGCCGCGGTGTTCTGACGCCAACGACGCCGGACATTTACAGCCCTGCCCTCGCCCGCCTCGAAGCCGAAGGCGTCCGCTTCACTGAAAAAGTGTTCCCGCTTCACTAATTGTTGACCTTCGTAGCGTCCAGGGTTCCGCGTCAGAGGCTGAGGTAATACACATCTTCACTCTGTGTCCTGAGGACACCCCTTTCCCATTTATCTACATTCACAGTATTGTCGAAGGTCTCTTGCCGAGTGGCTCTCTGGCTGATGGTGCGATATACTTATGAGATACGCCATCCGAAGAGAGAAACAAGCGCGACAGGTTCCGCGGACGTGTCGTTGCCTGGCTCGTCTTGATCTGACGTCCGCCAGCTTTTGCTGGTGGAAAAACTTCGAACTCGAGCACCTCGCGAATGTGTTCATCAAGATCGGTCCACGGCACAATTGGTAGACCCTCTCCACTGGATGGTCTCGGGCTTTGGTTTACCGATCCATCGAGAGACACCAACGGTGCAAGTGCACTGTTCGGCGGCTTGTCCACTTGCAAGAGCTCCGGCCCGCATGCTATCGTGACGGACGCCTTCCCTAGATACTTCTGAGGCATGCGGTGCGGATCGTTTCGCTGGCGTAAGATGAGACCCTGCGGTCGCCATCGGTCGGTCTGCATGTCGTTATCGGTCACGTCAGGCGCAACCATGATCCCGACTTCTTTATTCGTGCTCAGCTTCCACTCCGCGAGGTCTTCGATCTCTTGGAGCTGCCACAATTACTCACCGAGCATCAGTCCACCACCACAAACGCCACCACGACATAATCGCTACTCACCTTGAGGGCCAACGCATCTCGTTCCGCAGACACCGCGCTCATCGACTGTTCGAGACCGGCGACTTTTTGTGATGCCTGCGCGGCCCATATCTCGGCAGTTGAATTCATGAACAACATCGTATCGCACATTTACCAGGAGACGTACCCTGTCGTTCGCGTTGATCTCTTTCTCCCACGCTTTGGTCTTTTCAAAGAGCAAGGTCGTGAGCCGCGTCGTGTCCAATTTCATCCCCTCGTTCTCAGCTTTCACAGCCTTGAGCTCTTCCTGTTGGATCGTACACCGTGACAATGCCTCCTGCAACTCCTCGCTTGCTTGTTTCTAGCGATCAATAACAATCCATCAGTTCACGGGCTTTTCCACTCCAGACGACACGGATAGAATCGTACCAATGACTTGTCCGTCCGGCTCAAGTTGGTCTTTGTCACTTCGACTGTCAGCTGCAGCTTACTGTTCTCGGCTTCGAGATTACGAACAAGCAGTTGATCCGAGTCGATTTTGTTCTCGGCTTCGTCCAAGTCAATGCGGAGCCGCTGAACGTTGTCGGCCATCTTCTTGAGCTCAATAGCGACCATCTCGGCTCGTTGGTGGCATTGCTGACTGAATTTCTTCATCGCACGATCCATCAGTACTTTCTTGCGCAACTCGCGCTTACGCTGCAGCAATTCGGGCGACAAGAGCGAGTCGGATTCGTCATAGTTGCTGTCGATGTTCGGTCGCTCGAGGTCGAATTCGACGACAAGCGCCTGGTTGTTGCAGAGCTCGTACGCATAGTTGGAAATCGTCCGAACAAAGTGGAGCAAAATGATGCCGCGCTCGTTCTCGTACTGCTGGTCACGCTTGCCTTCTTCGATCTCTCGCATCATGTCTTCCAAGTGCTCGGCTGCTCCTGCGCTATCCTGATTGAGACGAGCTTTCAACGCTGCGACACTATGTTGCGAGCAAGACGCACGATTAGCGGCAGCCAGGGAACTAGCTTCTTGAAGACGACGCACCTCCCCGTCAGGGTCTCAATCGAAAGTTTGGCCTCCTCCAATCGGTCAATAAGGGTCTGATTCTTGCGCTCAAGATCCTGTGTAAGGCGTGATGATCAGTCAGCATCTCCTCATGGAATGATTTCCGTGCAACTGCATCCACGCACCGTGATGACTTTTTGCTGTTTCTGGCTCTTGTCATTGCCGTCCTCGATCTCGACCATGAGCCGATGCAGATCTTGGTGGTACGTCTCGAATACTTTTTCATCCAGTTCGCCAATCCCATCGCCCTCAAGTGCCTCGCCTTCAGCGATTTGAGGTGACGAACCACCTTTCCAGCTGCCCGACGCACTTGGTGGTCGAGCTCCGCTTTGGGTATCTTTGCCCGAACCCGGTCTCGTACCAGACGTGTCTGTTGTCGATAAATCAGACCCGGTACCACCGGGATTCAAAAGCTCGGGTGGGACAAAACGCGTGATCACGGTCGTGCTAGGCATGCGACTGATTTTCTTGCGTAGTGGTGGGGGCTTTGCCTGCGCTGCCGCTGCTGCATCCTTTTGCCGCGCTATCTGTCCAAGTAAATCGTGCTCGCGCATGAGCGCGAGGTCGGGCTGCCGCTGGGCATCTTCCATCTTCTTGCGGATCATACCCTTCATGTCCATCGCGCCATCTCCACTCCCTCCACCCACGTATCCCAGGACTTTACCAGCACCAGACAATGCTTTGCTGTCACCGATCGACGTGGACGAACGCCCGGAGTCCGTTAGGCCGAATGGATCCCGCTGAATCTGCTCGAGTTCACGCAGCAATTTTTTGTTAACTTTGCGAAACTCGATGCTTTGCTCTTGTGCCTCCTCCCGGGCCTTCTCTTCTTCGGCCAACTGGTCCTCGAGTTGACGCTTCACCTGCTCGGCACGCATGGTCGTCGTCGCATACTCGTCTTTCAACGACGTTAATGAGTGTTGTAGCTCGTCGCTGAGCTTGGTTTTCTCCTTCAACACCGCACGCTCGCCCGCCAGCTCCTCTCGCAATAGCCTGGACTTCTTCAGCTCCTCCTGTAACTTGTAGTGCGTCGTCCCATAGTCGGACTCGAGCTGGGCCCTGTCCACTCGTGCTTGATGAAGCGTCTTACTGATCTCGGCAAGCTCCTCTTTCAAGTGGTTGTTGGACGCCGAGAAGATGTCACGGTCGTGGTTCGAACGAATGAGCTGCTGCTTGATATCTTTGTACTCGGCCGTAAGGTTGTCGAGGTCTTCTTGGGTCGTTTGAGCGAGTTGCAGCTTAGACCGCAAGTTTGAAATGACCGTCTTCTGATCGCGCTCCATCTTTCGCGACGCCTGCAGCTGCTCCAGCGTGTACGAGTTCTCCTTCAATAGCGATTTGACGCGCTGCTGCAGAGCATCGTTCAAGTCCTCTTTCTCTTTGGCTTCGGTGCGAAGCCGATGCACGACGGTTTTCATCTGCTGCTCACTTTTGGTTGCTCGGGCCATCTCTTGTCGCGCAGCTTGAAGATCGCGACTCTCGCCGTGGACGAGTTCCAAGTGACCGCCGCACGTCTCGCACGGATGGAGCTTGAGCACGGTCTCAGCTGGAGCAAACAAGGGCAGCACGTCCCGCAGATCGATCGAAGGAATGCTCGACAGTCGATCATCTGGGACAATGTGGTGGTGGGAACCGACAGCGCGCGTCGTTGTCATTACACTCGGTGCGTTCGAGACCGTTGAGCGTGACGAAGAAGGAGGCAGTATCGACTGGTGAGGGGCGCCCACAGACAACATGGTCGGTGTGAAAGTGTGCGAGCCCGTTGTCACCAGTTTCGCATGGCGGAGCTCTTCCTTCACCACGATGACGTCATGATAGTACGCGCGTCGCACGATTTCCAGGATCTTGTTGCGTCTCGCCAGCTTACCGCGCATCATATCGAGTTGCTGCTTCAAGCTCAGGTGCTTTGTCGATTCGACATCCTCTGCGTCCTCTTCATCGTCGTCGACAGCCTCTGAATCGTCACCAGAGTTTGGAAGTATGTCGGTGACTTCCTGGGTGACCTTCCCGGGTTGAAAACTACCATTTTGTGTGGTGGCTGAGACCATCGAGATATTCGCTCTCGTGGATCCGCGGACCGTAGCCGGTGTGCTAGCCGTTACTGTCATCTTCGAGGCCTGGCGCTCGCCCAGAGTGGGCGGCGTCATGAGATCCACGTCGGCAATGAACGCACCATGTGTAAGACCAGGACTAATGACTCGTGCCAGTTCCTAACATTTCTATATTTACACGAGGCTAAAGGCCGTTTGCTCTGTACCTGATAGTCGATATCGTCAGCGCTTGGGCGATGCGTGGTGGAGAATCTTCTGCAGTGCATAGTGGATATCCATAGCTGCTGGTCGAGTCTGCGCCTCAAAGTTCAAACAGCTCGCCACCAACGCCGCCACATCTGGCGGGCAGTTCGCTGACACTGACGGAACGAGGCGACCCGAGCTGACGAGCAGGGCGATCTGTGTATTGCTCTGCGGTGTGGTGGTGTTTTCCGAGATCTGCCGTTTGTACGGATGCTGAGCCGTGTCGAGTTCCACCAGCAACACACCCAACGAGTAGATGTCCGCCTTCTCACTGTATCGCTCACCGCGCAACACCTCGGGTGCGATCCACGCCACAGTGCCGATCTCGCCTGTCATCGTTTCGTCAAGCGCCACTTCACGGCTGATACCGAAATCGCTCAGCTTTGCATCGCCTTCGCAATTCAGCAGGACATTCCGTGCCTTGAGGTCACGGTGCACAATGGGCTGCTCGAATGAATGCAGGTACACGATAGCATCGGCGATATCCAGTGCGAGCAAGCTCTTCGCCTTCAAGTCAGCAGACGACAGGAACCATTCCGACGGATCGGAGTTCTGCTGATTCCGTAATATCGCGTGAAGTTCGCCTCCCGCCATATACTCACTGACGATCGCAACGTCTTGAAGCGTGCTCCACGACAGACCAATGAATTCAACAATGTGGGGATGCTCCAGCGATGCACACAGTCGAGCCTCGTCCATGAAGCTACTGACAGCCCGCATGTCTTTCGTCCGATCCGGCAAAATTTGCTTGACGGCGACTTGGCGGCCGCGAAACTGGCCGAGATAGATGACACCAAACCCACCGCGGGCGATCAGCCGCGAGATGTGAATCTCGTTGTAGGCGATGCGGTACATGATGAGCGTCGGGTCGTTGCGAACGTCGTTGCTGAGGTACTCGTGAGGAGCGAACAGCGAGGAAGAACCAGAGCGCACGGTCGCGCCAGTCGATCCGGCAAGGTTCAACGTCGACGCGTCGTGGTACTTATCGTCGTCTGGGTGATCTTCACCTTTTTTGCGAGTGCACTTTCGATACACCATAATCGCGATTGCAGCACATACGATACCGGCGACGACAGCCACGATAATGATCGTTGTGGTTGATGACGTTGACGATGATGCGTTCGTCTCCGCAATGGGAGCTGTAGTTATTGCAGCCTCGGTTGGTGTAGATGGGCTGTCTGTCAACGTTGAACCACTCGAACTCGTAGCAGCCGGTTTTAGCCGCGTGGAGTACTTGGCTTCAAACACGGTGTCTGTTTGCACGGAGAGAAGTACTAGCTTTAGCGAATGATGTGAAGTTCAGCCACTGCTAGACACTCCGTACCCGAAATGACGCAGACCGTTGTGCTGAGGTGAACCTCAACCTGCCGGGCAGTGGGGTCCTTACAAGTGGGCTGGCTCACCTTACCCACCCATTGCGCTTTCGTCAGCACGTCGACGTCCGACTCGCGCACCTCAAACTCGGTGATGGTTGTACCGCTTAAATCTCTGTTACAGAGAATACGACGTTAGTTTATCGCGAGCGCTGGCTCCGAATATTTCCCGGAGCTTGCAATACGCACAGTCTCTGGAGCGAGGGCGAGAGCTGCACGCCCCGAAATGTCTGGACCTCGCAGTTCACACATGTGCTGGGGTTCAGGCAGATGAGAGTTCAGTGCAACACAAGATGAAGATGGTGGAGAAAGCGCATCAACGTACACGATGCTTAGCGAATCAGGCATGGTCAAGTTCTCGAAGCTTGTTAGCTTCGAGTTCGCGTCCATAAGTCTACATAAATCACAACCACCTTGTGAGCAATCGATCCCCAGAGCCAATGCTTCGTAAAGCAACTCACAGCTTTTCAAGGCCCTCGGGAATGGGAAAGTTGATGGAAGTGAACTGATTCGCGGTCAGGTATCTAGTCACAACATAGTTCTCGTGACTCTCACGTGCTTTTCTCGATACGTGTAGCGTACGTACAGTTCCTTCAACGCACTTGGTAGCGAGAAATTGGCGAGGGACTTGAGTTTGTTCTCGGCGAGATGACTGGGTGCGATTAGATGGAGTGAGCGGAAGTGTTAGGAACCAACGGTCACGTCACTTACACTACTTCGACGTCGTCTGGAATGGTTCCAGCGGCGATGCCTTTGAGTGTATTGCCGTCAAAGTCTCTGGGATGCCATAAAATGGAAGATTCTGTCTTGTGACCACACACTTGGAGGAGCCATCTCGACAGTACGTACAATGTCCGCAGTGAGGTTGGGAACCTGAACCCGTCAGCGCTGGTGAGACCGCACCACGCAAGAATGCTGCCACAAAAAAAAAGAAACCCGGACACGTGTTAGCTGATGAGAATCTCTCTGTAGGGATGTCTTGATCGGCGTTCTCACATGTGGTCGAGCGTCGTGTAGTTTGTCAAGTCGGCCTGTGTAACGTCATTGTTGTCAAAGTACCTACACGGACAAGAGCAACGATGAATCCCCACCGAAAGCATCCTCACGGGGCGAGACGCAACAGCCTCACAGTCGCTCAACCGTCGTCGGCAGGCTCTCGATACGCGCGATGTGTCTCTCTGTGCAAAAAAGCATCGCGACGCCGTCGTCCTCGTCCCCCGTCACCTCAATCTCGTCCAGCGTGCAGTTGGGGTGGAGTACCCACGCCACGCTCGCGGGATTCGTGGACGAGGCTACGATCGTCGTGACGGTCGGCGCCGGGCGAGCCGCCGGCCAGTCGCACGCGCCGTCGGCGGCTGCTCGCCACGCTGTCGAGACCGCCATTGCGGTCACGAGCAGCAACGCGCGACGACGAAGGAGAGCCATCATGTCGTGGTCCGGTGTGGGAGGGGCTTGTTCGCTGGTGTACTGGAATGTGTGAATGACGGCCAGCGCCCCACATGGTTTTCAGCAGAGACCGTGAGTAACAAACACATCTTCGATGAGTGGTTAACTCGCGCAGTGCATGGACGGGGATTTGCAGCAGGAGTGACAGTCAGTTGGTGACTGGATCTGTCCCCAATTGGGTGCATTCCGGGAGACACTAGGCATCTCCCCCCCTCCCACTATTTGTCTCCCCCCCTACCACGTACCTGGTACATGGTACCACCTGTGACGTGTGTAGTCCACATCTAATTTGGTTCGCTTTTTGCCACGCTCCAGCTGGACAACTCCTCGCCGTTCTTTGATGCACAACGCTTATTTATATAGGTCAGAGCACGAGGCGGCGCGAGGCGAAGGAGCTTGCTACTAATAAGTAGCCTCGTGCTCTGATCCGTTGTCACCATTGCATGCATGCGCAGAGTCGTTTGATCCTACAGCTATTGGCGAGATCCATTCGAAGTGTCACCTTGTGCGAAGCAAGTACCGCTATCGGCAAACAACTATCCGTTACACTAATGACAGAGCTCGAAATCCATCCCGAGGCTACCTTCAAATCACCGGAAGAGGCCCACTCAGCCATCAATGCTGTCGCCAGAACACACGGATACGCTGTCATCCGGATGCGCCCGAAAAAGAATAAGAAGGGAATCCTTCGCAGGGTGATATTTGCATGCGATCGTCATGGTGTCTACACACCGAAGCCCTCGAAACCGGAGTGAAGAAACGACCCGGGCAATCGACAAAGAAGTGCGACTGCCCGATGCGGCTAGATCTTGTCCTGCAGCCTTCTACTGGGCTGTCGGATTTGGAACATCGAGGCGCGGAAAGAATGCACAACCACGAACCGTCCGAGGAGCCGTCTTCGCACATAATTCATCGCCGAGCGGACCGCACGCCTGACGTAGTTGATACTATCGTGGCAGAAGCAAACAAGGGATCTACACCAGCTCAAACGATTATTAGTCTGCGGGAGTCGAACCCCGTAATCTTGATTCGAAAAACGGACGTGTACAACACCAAGTCGACTGAGGAGAGAAAGGAGGTCGGCACAAACACAAGAGTCCAGCACCTTCTTGACGTGCTTGAGAAAAACGGTGATTTTGCCCGGCATCGGCTTGATGGACAAGGCCATGTATCTCACCTGTTCTTTGCCCACACTGCTGTTCTCGACGTCATAGAGAAGAACTGGGATGTTCTACTCATGGACTGCACCTACAAGACGAACAAGTTCGGCATGCCTTTGCTCAACATCATTGGTGTGAGTGGAATGAACACCACACTCCACGTCGCCCACTGTTTCATGCGTGGTGAATGCAAAGAAGACTACGTGTGAACGCTCTTCGGGAATGCTTGGACAGTACCGGGTCACCACGTCGCTCTTGAGCAGAAGTTCGCGCGCAAATAACCCGTTGCCCGCGCCCTCAATCCGTGAGGCACGATACTCGAGCAGCGGCTCGGCGGCCTCATGTACGCCGCGCTCCTCGGCATCTTGTGAAGTGTACAGCTCGCGAGGAGCTGTCGCCACCGCGCGTTTCTCGTTGGCCTTGGCGAGGCGCGAGGCCCGCATTGCCTCGCGCTTCTTGGCCAGCTTCTCTTCCACAGAAGTGGGCTTGAGTGTCGTCGCTTTGTGTCCATGGCTCTTGTAGTGGCGGCGGACGGAGCTTGCGGCCGCGTAGGAGAGCCCGCAGCCTTGGTGGGGGCAGTGGTAGAGCCCGTCGGCCCCCTTCTTGATGTAGTGCGCCATGGTGGGGGAGAGCAACTGGGGGAGTAGCCAAGAATGGAGTTGTCCAGCTGGAGCGTGGCAAAAAGCGAACCAAATTAGATGTGGACTACACACGTCACAGATGGTACCATGTACCAGTTATGTGGTACGGGGGGGAGACAAATAGTGGGAGGGGGGGGAGATGCCCAAAGTCTCCCGTGCATTCCGCTGTTGAGAAATGGAGACGTCCCCCTTGCATGCTTATCTCAAGTGTACCATACCCAAGCGTTGAGCAGCAGACTCTATCGAACGTCTGTCTTCATTATACAGGATGTGAACGAGGACACCCATCCATCACCCCATTATCGGTCGGCTCAATTCGACGAGCGGCGCTGGATAATCTTGCGTAGCTCGTAGTGGATATCCAA
>JAADVY010000399.1:0-17393 GCA_023336035.1 Pythium plurisporium
CGTGGCGTCGTACCGTCAAACTGGGCCAGTTCGTGTGGACGATAGAACGGAATACTCAGGCTCTCGGCAGAGGCTTTCCAGACCGACAAGGCATGCACAATCTCCTCTTGGAATCGCGTGCCCGACAACAACGGGAATGCGATGGCTCGAGACGATGTGGCAAACGGTAGCACTCTCGATAGAGCTGTGTGAGAGCCACTTTCGGCTTCTCCATCGACCTTCAGTTCGAGCTGCAGCAGCACGAGCTCCTCGTAGGACGTGGAAACGATACGAAAATTTGCGACGTGTTTGGCGAACGAGACCATGAGGGGGATCATATGTGGAGTCTTGAAGCAGAATCCGCCCGTGAAGAGCTGCATGCTGCCATGGAGTTGCGGCAGCTCCTCGCACTCGAGCAACAGCACAGCACGCGACAGTCCAACCGAAGTTACCGAGGGTGTCGCATGCGACGGAGCAATGCTCGATGCCGGCTCGGCAGGTGAGTTGGCCGAGGCGTCATCAAGAGATGCATCGAGCGGTGCCATGGGTTGGCCCAAACGCAACGCGGGGCTCTGCAGCATGAAGCCAGACTGCAGCACGCTGAGCTGAGCCTTGACTGAGTCGAACTCTCGCCCGTTCTGGATCCACGAGCGAAAGTACGCAAAGGATCCCGTCGTGTTGAGAAACGTTCCGGGTGGTGTGTTGCTCGAAAAGAGAAGTGTGTCTCCGACCGTGACCGAGCCGAGCATATTGCCACTCGAACACTGGCTCGGCACGTCGCGCAGTGTACACGACACATACACCAGCTTCCACTCTGCGTTCCACAACTTTGGTCAGTATCCCCCCAAGCCCATCGCAAAGAGTGAAGAAGTACGTACTTTGGCCATCAAAGTGAGTCTCTCGACCGCAGGCGTCAAGACCCTCAGCGTCGACAACGAGATGCTTGTCGATAAAGTCGACCGGGAGATCCGCTTTCCCCAACGTACTGAAGCGATCATAGCGACGCATTGCATCTCGCATCTCGTTCACAGCGTCACTCTTGGCCGAGGCGAGGCATTCACGGAGCGAGACGTGAGGGTCGCAACCGATCTGGTGAGCAAACGCTTTGACGGCACGACGGAAGCCCCGCAGCAGCAGCATATACAGCTCGATGAGCACGCGCGTGCTGGCACTTGTGTCGTTGTCTTCACTGTGCTTGGTCGAAACTGCCATGTCCTGATGGACAAGTGCATCCTCGTCGACTATACGAGATGCTGTTTTGCCCGTCGCCAAAAAGTACGTGCGTGTGAAGCGCACGCCACTGAACGGATCTTCGCTCTGCACGAGCATGTGGGTCGCTGGCGCGCCAGTGTCTCCGCCCGAGTTGTGGAGGAACGCACTAGACGAGGACTTGGTACTCGCCTGCGAGGTGCGTAAGCCAAACAGCACGCGGCTGCCTCTGTGGTCAGCGGTCGTGAGCCCACGCGCATCGTGCTGCGTCGTGCCAAACTCATAAAAGCTCAGCAAATCCTCTCCGATCTCACTCTCGCTTTTGCTGTTGCGCACGGCCGGTGTCTCGGCGTGGTCAAGCTTGAGCAGGAACTGGTTGAAGTGGTGTACAAGCATCGGTGGCACTTCGATTGCTACGCGCTTGGCACTAAAGTCGTCGAGCTTCGCCAGCTCGTCTCTGAGCAGTCTCGTGACGTTCACGACCGTGTGGTTCATGGTGAAGAAGCCCTTGCCGTGGGCGCCATCTTCAAGCCCAAAGGACTGGATCAGTGGCCACTTTTCCGGGATCATAGGATCCTGAAGGTCTTTGCCACTCGCGTCCACACCGTACGGGATGCCCACGCGCTTGACACTCGCGACCATTTGCTTGAACGCCTGAATCTTGCGCGCCTCCTGCTCGTCCGGCTCCATCGCGTCGTGGATCGTGTACTCAGTGACATTGCGCCACTGCGAGATCATGGGCAAAATCTTGACGGCCGCATCGCTCTCGGACGAGTAGAAGATCGAGATGCGGTGACGTGTGAGCAGAAGTACAACATCTTCGAGGCGGTCGTGCTCTTGCGAGATGACTTGCTCACCAAGAAGCTCTTGACCGGAGCTGCCCAGGAAGAGGTACTTGAGCACAGCCTGCGAGAGCTGCGAGTGGTAGCTGTCCACGCCCCCGATGATGAGCAGCGCGTCGACGTCACCCGTGCAAAACGCCTGCAGGCGTCGCACACGCTCGGCGCTGTCGCTGCCCGAGAACTCGACGTCTTTCCAGCCCATGAGGAGACCGAGATCCTTGTCCCGAATGGCGTCTCGCCAAGCTTGAAAACAACATGAGCAGTCGCGTCTCTTCAAGATCCACTCAGGTCCAAATAGAGCGCGGCTAAACCAGCTTTGGCGAGATCGTGTTTATGGCGCGTAATCTAAGTTTGTGTGGTCGAGATCAGAGCCTCCAGGACGAGAGTGGCGTGAGCGATCGTGAAGTTCAAGGAACCATGATGCACATGCGCAGATGGAGCGCGGCCTGACGTTCTCACTCCACGCAAGCGGTGCTCCTGTACCTCCGGCAGTCCTCATTTTGCAAGATGGGGCTCCGCTTGGGGGACAGCGATGCGACCGCTACCGTGACTGGCCTGTCCGACACAACGGCGTCGACTGAACTGCCGCTTGAGCTGCCGCGCCACGCAATAATCGAACATGACCACAAGGTACACACGTTTGACGAGTATTACGACCAGATCAAAGCCCAGGAGGAGCCCCATGAGGACGATCTGGGCGTGGAGGAGGAGGAAGAAGCCGAAGGAGACGATGCGTCAAGCGACCAGAAGCCATTGCTGCAGGAGATCAAGATGACACGTACGAGCTCCAAGAAAAAGGTCCAGGCGGCGGCGGTCGTTGCGGGCAAAACGACGGACCTATCGTCCACGACGAGCAAGGCAAGCGCGACGATGGTGCCCGTCACGACCGGGCTCAACGCCGAGGCGCGGATGAAGCGGCTGCGTGGACTCGGATACATTGTATTTGCGGCGCTCAACATCAGTCTCATGTCGGCCTGCATCAAGTACTCGACCCACTACGTATCGTCGCACGAGGCTGTCTTCTGGCGCACGATCCTCAACTTTTTGATGAACTACGTACGTGCACAATGCCGTTTTTGAGCCTTCGTCTCGGTGGTCGATAACTGACAGTTTGTGGCTTTCAGGGGATCATCCGAGCAAAGAAAGTGGACCTGTTCGTCGCGCACGAACATCGCAAGCTCCTGCTTTTCCGCTCGTTTATCGGCATGATCTGCATCAGCCTCGCATACTACGCTATGTCTAAGATGGTGCTCACGGACGCGATCGTGATCATCTTCACGAGCCCCGTGCTCACCTTCATCATGGTACGTACCAAGAGCTTCCGGTGATACCTTGTTACAACTGGGGGAAACTCATTGGGGATCGCCCCGTTTCGTAGGGAGCCGTGCTGCTCGGCGAGGCGATTGACCGCATGGACTTTGCGTGCGCCTTGATCTCGTACGTTGGTGTGATGTTCGTTACTCGACCGGCGATGCTGTTCCCGCAGACTGCATCCACGAAAGAGACCAACACACTCGCCGTGCTCGCGGCACTGGGCGCCGCTGCCACACAGGCATGTGTATACATCGCGATGCGCAAGCTCCAAGCGGTCCACCATTTGGTCATCCTGCACTACTTTTCGTTGTTTGGCATCGCCTTCGCGCTTGTGATGCTGTGGGTCTTCGGCTCGGTACGTGGTTGACGCCTGCACGAGTCCATTGTGATGCATTTGTTGACGATTGTGACTGATGGTATTCAGCCGCTGCGGATCCCTGAGCAAATCAGCGTCCAGCTCGCGTTGGTCGCGAGCGCGTTCTTCTCCTGCGTTGGGATGATCTTCCTCACGCTCGGCTTCCAGATGGAGAAGGCCGGGATCGCATCAGTCATGCGATATTTCGACGTGGTCTTCGTCTTCATTTTAGACACCGTCTTCCTGGGCGAGGACGTGGACGGGTACTCGGTTCTGGGTGGGGCAATCATCATCGCGGGCGCGATCGTCATCGCCGTGCGGCGAGCACGTGCCAAGAAATAACTCAGAACCAGATGTCTCACGGACAAGGATAACGCCGACCGGCGAGGACGAGAGTAGGAAAGGTGGCAGTTGCTGAGACGGGCTGCCTAGAAAATCTATATACATCCTTCCCTCAACCTGCACTATGAGACGGAGATACGTCCTGCTCTTCTGGATTTGCCATCGTCCGGCTCACCATTTCGCTTTCTTCGCCATCCACGCAACATGAGCAGCGTCCACCCGTTCGGTCTCCCGTTGACCGAAAAACCTCAAGGCGAACATGACCAAGCAGACCGAGATGATATCGCGCTGCTGAAGAATGCACCAACCGAAGCCGCCTCGGTGTTCGAGGATTTCGAATCCGGCGAGGAATCCCACTTGCAGAATGGAGAAGCGGTGACCACTAAGCGACTGCGTCGACTCGCGGGGCTCGGCTATATCGTATTTGGTGCACTCAACATCAGCCTCATGTCGACGTGCGTCAAGTACGCGACCCATTACGTGACGTCCCACGAAGCGGTTTTTTGGCGAAGTCTGCTGTCATTTGCTTTCAACTACGTACGTCCTAGTCCACTGTATTTGCTGGTGAGGAGTATGCACCTCATACCATTCGTTCTGTGTAGATCCTCGTTCGCGTCAACCACGTCGACCTCACGATCTCTCGTCCGCATGCGAAGCTTCTGCTGATGCGGTGCATCTTCGGCACAATGTCGATTTGCTTCCAATTCTATGCCATGTCCAAAATGGTGCTGACCGACGCCGTGATGATCATCTTTACGAGTCCCGTGATCACGTTTGCACTCGGTGCGATCGTGCTGCGCGAGGCCATCGACCGCGTCGACTTGATGGCGGCGATGTTCGCGTACATGGGCGTGGTCTTCGTGACGCGACCAGCGTTCCTCTTCCCGTCGCTCGCTGCCAATGGGACTGCCGGGGCCCTTGACAGTGCGCGAACGGATGCCATCCTGTCCGCGATGGCAGCGGCGGTCTGCCAGGCATGCGCTTACATCGTTATGCGCAAGCTGCACGACGTCCACCACATGACATCTATCCACTACTTCTCGGGCTTTGGCATCTTTTTCTCCGTCGCAATGCTCGCACTTTTCCGCGTGGCACGAATCTGATCTGTTGCGTTGGTTGCCAATGGAGCTTTTCTGATGATAACGTGTTGTTGTCCCTGTAGCCACTGACAATTCCGGATCTTTGGAGTGTGCGTCTCGCGCTGATTGCAGCGGCGTTCTTCGCTTGCATCGGCTTGCTCTCGATCACGATCGGTTTCCAGCGTGAAAAGGCCGGCATTGCGTCGGTCATGCGATACTTTGATGTGATCTTCGTGATCATTTGGGACTCGACCTTCCTCGGTGAACACGTCCACCCGTACACATTGGTCGGCGGAGCGATCATTCTCTTGGGCGCGTCGGTAATCGCGTCTCGCAAGGCGAACAACACGAAGAAGTGAGATGAATGGAGCGGTAACGAGAGCGCTTTCGTGTTCTAACAACTAAAGAGAGAGTACGCAGTGGTGTCCACGACACCGCCTTGGCTCCGTGAAACTAATCTGGTTCGCCGTGATCGGTGCAGACCAAAGGAAGGATACGTTTGGAATGAATGGAGGCGTGGCTGGCGCTGGCTGGACCAACTCACGGCTCGATCGTTCCATACGATCGTTGCTTGGGCGTGTAGAGCGGCGACGCTCGCGGAGTGATACTCTGGCGAAGAGTGAGCTTGTAGTCATCGTACTCGTCGAGCGTCACGACTGGTTCGCGCCACTTGGCGAGCATGTCAGGCGTCCACACGAAGATGAATACACCAACACAAAAGGCAGCGATGAGGTGCCCACAGATAGCGGCGGGGAAAACGCAGAGTGGGCTTTCAAATCCCTGCGGGATAACCGTCCACCACAGAACGTACACACAATAGAGCGGTAACACGACGCGCGCGAAGAACCAGCTGACGTACGTCGCGTAGTAGAAGAACATGTGCAATCGCGACTTGCCGAAGCCGAGCTGCTCGAGGAACGTCGCCACGTTGAGCGGGATCACCGCGATTTCCACCAGCAGAAAGAGCGTGAGCAGGTAGGCATCGATACTGCAACCCGAGTGAAAGTTGTAGATCAAGTACGGCGTTCTACGTGGAAATATCATGCACATCCCAGTCAGCTATGAAAGGTTCGTTCGTCAATGTGACCGCGCGGAATGACACGTACGCAGCGACAAGGTGATGCACGAGGAAGACGCGCCAGAGCGGCACTTGCCATCGCACGAGCACATAGATATCAAAGAGAAAGTACCCACAGGCTGCGACCAAACAGATTCGAGCATCGTCAGTACCAAGCGAGTACAGCCAGCAGCACCGCCCAACGTACAGATCGAGTAGAAGACGCGGGCGAGGTCCATAGAGGAAAGCGGGGTATAATCTGAACCCCATTCGTTGGTGAAGAGCACGTACAGCATCGCTGGTACGATGATCAACGAGTGCAAAGTCGAGTTCACTCTACGCAATCCACGAAACAAGAGCATGAGTCAGGCGTGGGCGTCAAAACCATCTCTCATCATCAAACCGACACGCACCGGGAGCCCCAGTCGCCCTGCTCAGACGGCGAGAAGTCGCGAAAAACCTTGACATGCTTGGCGGACAGCACCATCGCTGCGACGAAGACGGCCGCGAACGCGCCCATCGCGAGCAGCAGCACCACGAGCGCGTGGACCGCCATCACTGCCGGAGCGAGAAGGAAGAAGCTCGCGCGTCTCGCGAGGAACTCGTCGACTGACTGTCGCCGGAACGAAAGGCGAAGGGAAGGGGGGGGGGAAGAGTAGTCACGTCGCTTGTGCGGGTTGCAGTCGGCTCTTCGCTTTGTCGCTTTTTCCTGCGTTCCGCGCCCGCGGCCGCCAGTGGCGCCTGCTCATTCACCGGCACGGAGAGGATCCGTGCCCATCTCCCTCGTCAAACTGACCCGTGTGGGTTCGATTACGAGTGATGGTCACTAAGATAAGTGAACCAAAAACCAAGCTCGTAGCCAATCATTGCTCACAGAAGGAATAGGGGTAGGTTATTGAGCACAGAAAAAAGAGATGAAGTCAGCAGGAATGCAGCTCAGACAACTTTATTCTTGTATCAGTGTACGAACCCGTAAATATCCGTATCTATCCACCTAATGCACTGAATTAATATAACGGGTTCGACTCGGGAACCGCCCGTTTTTAGAGCACGAAGAAATCGGCGGTCGTGTCGCCGTGGGCCAGCGTCGCCACGTCCACACGCGCGCCACGGGAGCGTCGCGGTAACGAGCGGGGCGTCGCCACGCGCACAGGACCCTGCAGTCGGTTCCGGTTGTGGGTACGTTGGTGGACGAGGACGGCCGCAGCCGCGACGGCACAAGCAGCGCCCACGACGGCAGCAATGATCGGTGGCCACGAATGAATGCGTCCGCGGTGAGTGCGCTCCTCCGCGCCGCTGTCCACGCTCGCGAGCCGCGCACTGATGGCTACGACTGGTGCATTGGATGGTTCACATGGCGGGAAATCGGAGGCGATGGTTTCGGAGCCTGAGGGCGACGAGATGTAGTGGCAGTATCGACACGCTGCTCGAACGAGACACCCGCTGTCTGAGCTGGTGGCGCATGATGGATCCGCGATCGCAGAGATACCCTGCTGGCCGGTGCCAAACGAGATGATTGCAGCACACTCAGGTGTTGTGATGGAAGATCCCTTCTCGCGAGTGATGTCGCCGCCGCCGATCGACGATGCCACGACAAATTCGGGACAAAGTTCAAGGTCCGCGACGCTCTGGCCAGCGGTCTCCTTGTGGTCATCGAGAAACAAGTCAATAGCATCGGCGGTGCGGCAGTATCGGCACGAATCGCCAAAACAACCGGATGGTTTGTGGTCGCTTGCTGCGTCGCAACGAGGATCTGTCAACCCGAAGATGCCCGCCACGTTCTCTTCGATTGAGACCGCGTGAGTGCATACGTCGATCGATACGACAGCGTGCGAGCCGTCTCTCGAGCCGGTGTCTTGTAAACGGCGGGAGGATGACATGAGGGGCGCGCAGTCCAGCAAGTGCGCCGACTGTGGCGTCGAGCGTGTCTTGCAATAGCGACAGGTGTCCGTAACACAGCCGACGCCACCCCGAGAACCGCAGTACGGTTGGGTCACAGCGGTGATACCGGCAGCGACATCGCCCGACGATACCAGCAGTGTGCAAGGATCTTGCTGAACAACTGTGGCCACGGGCCGCGCAGGAGTTGCGGACGCGATCGACGAGCATGGCAAGTAGGGAGTCGACTGTGGTGTCACACGCAAGCTACAGAAGCGACACGAAGACGAGAGACATCCTAGACCGCCTAGCCGGCACGATGCGTCCAAGACAGCAGTCAATCCAGCTGCGGCATCGCCAGGCGACACGGCCAACCAGCATGGATCAGGCGATGGAGAAGTCGTAGGCGCGGCCGTGGTAGACCCAGTCGATTGCGAACACGCGACAAAATGGGTCGAGAGAAGCGTATCTCTGGTTTTACAGTAGCGGCACTGAGCCGAGAAGCACCCGACACCGCCGAATTGACAGATCGGATCGGCGATCGCACTAATTCCGGCGTTCGAGTCCCCCACCGAAATGACCTGCTGACAGTTTGACGATGCCGGCGAAAGTGGCATCGTTGGCGTAGACAAAACAGAAGACATGGACGTGGGTGGGGTGACGGGAGTCGAGCTGGGAGCCATGGTTGCTGTCGCAAACTTTGAGCAGTTGAGATACTGCGTTGACAGGGACGTCTCTTTTGTCTTGCAGAAGCGGCACTGGTCGTTGATGCACCCTTTGCCGTTCACACCACCGCCGTTGACGCAACTCGAATCCTGGATCACTTCCACACCGGCGGCCGAGTTTCCTACCGACGCAAAGTCCGAGCACGGATTGGCGACGGTGGTCGGTGCCACGTAGTTGGGATCGAAGGGACACCCTGGGAACGACACCTTGGCGGCGCTGAACGTGAGTTTGCAGTATCGACAGGTGTTGCTGAAGCAGCCGACGCCGACGCACGGCGACTGATAGAAGGCTAACACGCCCATCTTGGCGTTGCCCTCATCGATCGCGTGGAGGCACGGATCCGCGACATCGCACCATTTCGTGTTGTCGGCTTGATCAAGAACGGCAGTTTCCAACGCAAAGTTCTGCTGCCGCCACGGGCTCTTGTCGTCGGTGACAGCTACTAGCGGCAGAATCGATCCGATCTGCGCACTGGAGACGCCCGAGGTCCCTGACACAACCGCCTTGACAAGAACGGACAAGCATCCAAGCGGAGAGCAAGAAGTGCTCGGGCCAGCAGGTCCGGCTCGCTCTTGGACCGTGATGGCCAGAACCCCACGCGACGCATCGTACCAGAAGCAGTTTACGCACGCCGACACGTCGTTGCGACTCGTCATCTTGCTCAAGCTCGCGCCATCTTGGTTGGTGACGGTCGTAATCTGCGTACCGGTCGGGTACGTGACCATGAGCTTGAGCACATCGCCGGCCTTTGTGTACGAGAACGTCATACGCAGCACGTCCGGCGTGTGACGATCAAACTGCAGCGTGTACGTCGCTCCGGGGGAAATGATCGGATGATACAGCCAGCCGTTCGAAGCCGGAATATATTGTCCGTCGAAGGAGAGGCTCGGTGCAGGCGACGCTTGGGTCTCAACATTGTTGCGGAAGATGTGGAGCTTCCCGTACCGCGTCGGATCCGTGTTGGGGTCGACGCTCACGACGTCGAGGTTCACGTAACGTTGCGGGCACGCCAGATCGAACGCAACACTGGCAGCGCAGTTGGGTGTCGTGTAAAAGTCCCATTGGGGCAGTAGCGTCGCGCCTGCCCGGCCTGAGATCGCTCCAATCGTATCCACCAGCGAGGTTGAAATACCACCGTCGCCGTCGCGATCGCTGACGTGGAACTTGATATCCGTTTTCTCGAACACGACATCGGACGCGACGATCGCCGTCGACATGAGAAACGTGTTGTATAGTCGCGTGCCCATCGCAGGGTTGGTGACATTCAGACACGGCTGCGAGTACCACAGGCGAAACGTGGTGTTGGTGATGTACATGGGACCGTCGTACAGCTTGATCCCCATGCGTTCGTCGTCGGCGCGATTGACTGCGCTATCCGATCGGTTCTCAAGGTAGTTGACGAACTGCCATTTACTCAACACGAGGTTTCCGCGGTTCGCCGTGCCGCCAACAAACAGCGAGTTGGTTACGTACGTCTCAATTGCATCCGTGGAGGTATCCCCGCGTGACAGGACCTGAACACCTTCCGTGACGTCACCGACGATCCAGTTGTCTAGCTTGATCCGATAGCTGCGGAACCACCCGCCCTGGTGACTGTGATGAACGAGAAAGTCCCGGAGCACGGGCATCTCATCGGGTGTGTAGATGTACGGTGGTGAGTACTTTTGCTGTGGGTAATCGAGCGCATCCAAGTTTGGGCTCTCGATGCGGAAACCGGTGACAACGGCGTGTGCGACGTTACGTCGAATGTCACCCAGTGCGATCTTGAACGGACGGATTCCGTAATATTTGCCTGTCAGGTAGCTCTGACCTTTCACTTCGAGCCGCGTGTCAATCCAGAATGCCGTGCCTTCGACGCCCGCGACGATGTTATCCGTGATCGTGTTGTTGGTGTTGGTGATGTAGAAGGCACTCAATGCCACCTGCGAATCCGAGCCGAGTCGAACTTGGATTAGTTTTTCCTTGACGAGCACGACCAGGTTTTGGCGGATCACGTTCGCCCACTCGGCCCCATCCTCAAGCATGAACGCGTGCCCGGTAATATTGTACGCGACATTGCGCTCAAGTGTCACGCCCTGCGTGCCGTGGATCACGACCGCTCGGAAGTTGGAGTTGTGGATCGCATTCGCACGCAGAAACGTGTCGCTCGGCACCTGCCCGCACAAGTGGAAGTGGAGCGCGTACCGTCCAAGCTGATCGCCCTGCCCAAAGTTCTGGAATTCGACGCCTTGCACTTGCACTTGCTGGAACTTCTCGAGAAACATCATGTGACCGCCCACATCGGGTGTGTTGTTGGGATCTGTCTCTTGGCAACCGCGAAACAAGATATTGCGCGTGAGCAGCCCGACCTCAGCACGCTCATCGACGCCTTCGGTGATACGACCATAGTGCATGAACTGCAGTGGGCGATCGATCTGCACGCCCGCGGAGGTGATGCTGACAATATAGCGTTTCTCGGCTTGGTGCGGATCAAAGTCGGTCGACGGCACGACGATCTCGTCTCCGACGGTCCATCCAGTGGGCACGTCAACCGCGAGGAACGTGTCACCTGCCCAGGCGGTTTCGCGAAGCCGCGTCCACGATTGCGCTGTTCCTTTTGAGCCAAAGAGAGCTAACGTGCCATTCTCACGGACCAGCACAGCCTTTCGACGAATATCCGGACCAAGCAACGGCGAGTTGCATGCCAGTTCAAACACGGCCTTTTTCGCGTACGGCGTATCTCGAGCTCCGACACGAAATTCACCCGAGAGGTCGATGCTGCCAACAGTCAAGTACGAGTCGGAGGCTGGATCGACGACGAGCTTCGAGCCAAACGGGACGACCAGCGAGCCATTCACCGAGTTGTTTCCACGGAGCACGATCGTATCGCCGCTGTTGATGACTACGTCGCCATGTTCAACGCGGTTCTCCCAATACACGACATCACTCGCGACGATTGTGACTTGAGCTGCGAATGCACACCACGCGGCTACTGTGCGCAGAGCTGATAGCATGGCCAGCAAACCAACTGTTCCTTGTTCGCCGATGAGCCACCGGTCAGAAACGATAGTGATCAAGCAGCCTTTGAGAGAATACAGGTGAGGAGGAGGAGCCTCTCGTTGCGCATGGAACGGAGGGCGAACGTGCACTCGGTGAGACCAAGACCACACGGAGAGAAACGGCTCGCGACACGCCCTGTGGCGCATGCGAAGGTCCAGCCTCTGATTAACTACGTACGCAATGAATGCTCGTGGGTTGGGTATGTCAGAGAAACAGGATGAGCTTGGCCGTTTGATGAGCATCATGCGATTGGACAGAAGTGGCCAAGGAGGTTGCCAAGAACTCTCCACGAACGATCACGGTCAAGGTGGTCGAATTCAACTTCCGAGCACCGAGCCCAATTTAGAGCACAACCTGGGGCGTCGCAAGGTTGAGCCGTCGTTGCCACCAGCGACAAAGCCATGGTCATTGATGATCTATCGCGTGGTGGGTGACCTGCTGAACCCATCTACCCAATGCGAGTCACCCTATCGCATTTGCCGTCACGAATTCCGCGTTAGACTCGAGTCTCTGACTACACTCCGAACTGTATCCAGCGGGTCGTCACTATATCCAACTGTAGCATTTGGTGATGACGGTTGGAAGGCGTTGAGCCCATGGCTCTTTGCCCTGCTGCTTCACCATCAAAGCCCATGGCGTGGGATCTCCTCTGTGTACGTCCACAACGGTATCGAGTGCACGCGTGCAACTGGGTATTAGACACTTGCAAATGAAGGTTTGTTCCCATCGGTCCAACCAGTTCCCACTCATTGCCATCGTCCCGTGAGCGAAAGGCCACGCTGTTCGCTATAAATGTCTCGGCGATCTATACTTGGGATCATGCCTTCCCCAATGGTGATCTCCTAACTCACCCCGTGACGGCTGCGTTCTTCGCGAGCAGCTTACGTTGCCGTCTTGCATCGTGGCTAAACGCGCGAAGAGAACATGGAGGCGGCACGGGGACGGCCTGAGACCGTCGACTCGGTCAAGGTGGTGGTCCGTGTACGACCACTGAACGCCAAGGAAAGGCAGGAACAAACCAAGAGCTGCGTGCGCATCTCTTCCTCCCCCGACGGTCTCAGCTCTAACAACCGCGCGGACGCCAGTGGTCCACAGCAGATCGTGGTCGGGAAGGACCGCGCGTTCACATTCGACGAGGTGTTTGGCATCGATAGTTCGCAACAGGTAGGGGCAGATGGATGGGGTGGCCGCAAAGTTTCGAGCGGACGGATCGCTGAATGAGCTTGCCCCTGTTGTGCATGGATTAGGACGTGTACAAGAACAATGTGGAGGCGCTCGTCGACTGCTTCCTGGAAGGTTACAACGCTACGGTGCTCGCTTACGGCCAAACCGGTACGGGTAAGACCCACACCATGTCAGGCACGGCTCTCGATCCGAAAGGTGGCAAAAATGAAGACGTGCAGGGTATCATCCCTCGAGTATGTTTGTGTTTGCTTGCTGCTTCCTTCTCTACCTTCTCCTGTCGCTTGAACTGAGATATTGTTTCTTTGGCATGCAGGTCATTCGTGCGATTTTCGAAAAGATGCAAGCCAATCAGCAGCGCAAGGAGTACAGTCTTCGTGTCGAGTACATTGAGATCTACAACGAAGAGCTACGCGACTTGCTCCATCCTGAGACACCCTCCAAGGTGCGGTAGCTATCCGTTATGTCAACGTGACCGTGATGCAAAGGCTTATCAAGTATGTGGATGTTTTGTGTAGCAAATTTCGATTCGTGAGGACGCAGAGGGCAACATCATAATGGCTGGCGTCAAATCTGAGACAGCGCAGACCAAGGAATCCGTGTTTCGACTTTTGTCGCTTGGCGGCGCGTCTCGCGTCACGGGCAGTACCATGATGAACGAGCAGTCGAGCCGCTCGCACGCGATCTTCAGTCTGATCGTCCAGCAGCGAGACCTCGCATCGGGCGAGTGCCGCAAGGCCAAATTTCACCTTGTGGATCTCGCCGGATCCGAACGAGCCAAGCGGACGGGTGCAGTCGCCGGTCGTTTCAAGGAGTCAATCAGTATCAACCAGGGCTTGTTGGCTCTGGGCAACGTCATCAGTGCTCTGAGCGATGAGAAGCGTAGACTAGGAGCGACCGACAGGACGTCGAGTGGCACGCTCCCGCCAGGCGGCGGAGGCGGTGTTCATGTCCCCTACCGTGACTCCAAGCTCACTCGTCTCCTGCAGGACAGCCTCGGTGGTAACGCCAAGACACTCATGATCGCGTGCGTGAGTCCAGCGACCGTCAATTTTGAAGAGACGCTCAATACTCTCAAGTACGCCAACCGCGCCAAGAACATCAAGAACCGACCGATCGTGAACCAACAAACACAAGAGGAGAAGCAGCGTGCCGACGACGAGATCGCGCGAATGAAAGAGGAGATCGCGTTACTGCAATCTCAGCTGCAAGTCTCCAAACCACCAGCGACGCCAAGCACGGCTGGCTCCAACGGTCGTCCAGAGACCTCGTCGTCCTCGTCTTCATCGTCTCGCCACCGTCGTCACTCGGTGGCTGTCAGCACATCGACTGCTACCATAACCCACGACGTTGCCTCGGAACAGGAGATGGCGTACCTACGGAAGAAATGCCGAGCCTACGCGGACACAATTGAAGCCATGCGAGGCCTCAGCGTTGATGCAATCACATCGTTGGTGGCCATGGAGAGAGACATCAAGCCGCTAGGTCGACCCGTGCAGCAACGGCTGAATGAGATTGTCAAGATGCTCAACTCTGCGGTGCAAGCTGTTGGGAGTGTCGAGTCGTCGTTACGCAAATCGCTCAGCGTCGTTCCTGGTGAGACGACTCACTCAGTCGAGGTGGACCAGGCTACCGTTGTCGACCGAGACGTGCACGAGCGCTTGGCCAAAGAGCTGAAAGAGGCCAAAGCAAACCTCGCACGCGATGAGCAGATTTTTGAGATGAAAAACACCGAGATCAAGCGCTTGCAGGCATTCGTGAGCGAGGCCAAGGTCAAGAATGAGAAGCTTATTCAGCGTGTGCAAGAGCTCGAACGAAGCACCCAACTGTGGACAAACCCGGGACCAGGTATAGTGGGCAATAGTCTTCCTACGGCGAGTGAGATGCGGAGCTCGCGACATGCCGCAGAGGCCGAGCCTGCTGGCGTGCCACCAGCGTTGGCCAGCATTGAGGCACTCCCTCAGCGAACGGAGGCCGACTCGAAACGATCGTCGTCATCGCGTGGGCTGTTTACAAAACGCACAGGCACAGCAATGGGCTTTGAGCCTCAGGAAGACAATGTGTTGATCGGCAACGAGGAAGAAGAGACGCATGTCCACAGATCCAAGGATACAGGCTTTAAAGACCACGGAAAAGCATTGCCGACGGCGCGACGCAGTGGTACGGGTGCGCCTGGCCATCATCGAAATTCGGTCACTGGAGAAAGCCAGGACGAAACCGCGGCAATGTCCAAAATGGAGAAGATGCTGGCCACGCTGCGGGGCAAAGTAGAAGAGCTGCATCAACAGAATGTACGTCCCCCGCCAGCACGCTCGTCCTCGGCTTCCTTACTCTCGCGGCTCACGGGCTCGCGACGGAAGTCGAAGACTGGCGGCGTGGCCTTCTAATGCGCAAAAGCCACTCTTGTTTTTTTTTGCTTGTGAGTGTGATCGTTGTCAACTGATCGCTTCTGGTGGTGTGTACTTTGTAGAGTGAGCTCCAGCACGGCCGTGAAGAAGCATTCCGTCGGTGGCAGCTCGAGCGACAGCAGTACGAGCGGGAGATCAACCAGGCCGAACAAACGATCGAGTCATTACGGTCCGCAAAACAAGCGCTGGAAGATACGCTCATCGACGAGACGAGGCAGAATCCCGCATCGCCAGTAAACGTCGGTGAATCACAGCCGAGTCTCTCGAGAGCAATGCCAATCAAGCCAACGGTCGCGCAGATTAAGATGGACGAGGACGGCATGATCGCGAGTGGTAGTGGCTCGCATATCGGCACGACCCGACGACCGCCAACTGCGAAACCATCAGCATCCCCGGCCGAGCTATTGGAACTGTATGACTTGAGCATTCGCCGACTGATGGAGTTCAATCAGGCGCGTCAGCAAGTGCTGCAGCTTGTAAAAGACAAGAAAGCAGCGCAGCACAACGTTGAAGAAGCCAACCGACGGCTGAACGCATTGGAAATGCAGAAAATGCGCCAGAGCCTGTCACTGCGTGAGAGCATCGCCGACGTTTCGGCGTCACTACGACAAATCAACGAAAAAATGCAGCACGAACACCGCACGGTCGAGGAGATTGAGCGTCTCAAGAAGCTCAAAGATCGAGCTGAACGCAAGCTAAAGGCTCTTCGTCGGCAGGAGGAACGCGAGGAATTTTTGGACAAGGACACGCAACAAGAAGTGGCCGATCTGGAAGAACTCATCGAAGATCTCAACTCACATATCGCCTTTCAAGATGCAGAGCTCGTCGCTGCGCGAGAAGAGATGGAAGTGATCAAGAAGCGGTCCCAGCAAGAGCAGCTGTCGCCTCTGGATGCGCTTGGCGATTCGATTGTGGATCGTCTGGGTCTCAATGGTAGTTCGACCAGCGCGGCTGCGATGGCGTTCGTCAAGAAGTGTCTTGAAGACGTCGCACGTCTGAGAGCGCGAGAGCAAGAGCTCCAGAACGAAATTCATGCGCGTGAGGCGGCTGTTTCCGAACGCGACGCGGCAGTGAGCCAACTCGAAGGAGGGCTCTCAGCCGCTCGCAAGGAATTTGACCGACGCCTGCAGCTGCAGCAGCAGGAAAGCCAGCAAGTGGTTGTACAACTCGAAGCCACCATCGCTTCGCTGACAACCTCCTTGGATGAAGCGAAGCAGAATCGGCCAGAGCGTTCACAGCACGCAGGTCTCGAGAAGCTTCAGCCGCAGTCGCTGGAGCCGGAGCATGGCAGCCTCAAGGACGAAGAATGGCAAAAGCTCATCATTAACTGCCAGAAAAAGGACGAGTACATCACCGACTTGGAAAAGCACGTCGTGTTTTACAAGTCCAAGGCCAAGCAGATGCAGTTGCAGCTGCAGCAGCTCATCCGCGACTCGGCCGGGAATCAGCACGACCCGAACGACCAGGAGACCTACGAGGAGAACGTGCGCCTCCAGCAACGCGTCCAGCAACTCGAAGAGGCCAACGACGCATTGATGAAACACCTCGCGACGGCCAAGGTGTACCTGCGATTGTCCAAGAGCCGCAGTTCTGCCGAGGGCCCGCAGGTCGTGCGGATCTCCAAAAGCGAGCTGCGCGAGCTACCGCGACCACCTACGGCAGTCTCGTGTCCAGATGACGAGTAATTTGATTGTATAAGCAGAAATGGTGTGTTTGTGTTCATTCGCGCTGATATATCAGGGATGATTTTCCATGCCGTGAGTCCTGGCCTACTCGAATTTGACACCGGGGGCGGTCGCCTGGATCCACGACTTGACCGCGTACGCGTTCGCGTACACGCCTGGCGCACCAACCGAGCCACAGCCGTCACCGCGGAAGGCGGGGCCGAGCGCGAGATCCGATTGGCCCGGACGCTCGATCACAATCGGTCCGCCCGATGCGCCGCGGCAATTGTTGGCATTGCTGTCCGAGCTGCGTGCACAG
>JAADVY010000400.1:0-17300 GCA_023336035.1 Pythium plurisporium
CATGTACGGCTCGGTCAAGGACATCATCAAGGTCACGTCAACCAAGACCTCGCTAGACTTCTACGGCAATTCGCAGGCCATCGCCGTGTGGGTGTCGACACCGACTCAAAATATGTGGCTTACTCTTGCGGGGTGCTTTGTATTGGTGGCGGGTCTGGGAGCAGCGCTGGCAAAGGCGTCGTGGTTCTCGAAGCAAAATGACGCGCTCGCCAACATCACGGCGCCGCAGGCGATCGCTCGCGTGATGGTCGATGAGCGTCACTACCCGCCGTTGTTCTTGCATCGTCGCGTGGTCGAGACCGAAGGAGTCGGTAGTGTTGACAATTATGCGATTGCGGCTCTATCACTCCAGCAGCAGCAACAACAGCAGCAGCAGCTGGAAGAGCAGCGCCGCCGGCAATTGCTCGAGGAAAACCTGCTTCGTCCAGCTCAGAACACAAACGCTCGAGCAAATGGCTTCCACAGGTCGTTTACAACGGCGTAGGCTGTCGTAGGCACTCAGTCGCACCACGTTTCAGTGGAACTACTGTGCTTAGTAGCAGCCAACTTGTTGATGCATGTGTAACGTTCGTCTGGATAACGTTAATCTGAATACTGAATGGGTTTTTGATGCTGCTGAGATCGCCCATCAGTGAAAAGTGTGTTTGAGACTCTTGCACCGGCATCAAAGCGTCATCCTCGTGGGCCCTTTCTAGTCATGGAGGTCGAACCGATGGGCCAATACTGTTGTGGAGTTGTGCTAAGCTGAGGAAAGATATCGCGGTGACGTGCAAAGACCGGAGCTTCAAGGGTCTCGTCATTATGAAATCTTAATGCAGCAAATGGACACTCACAATCTCATAGAATCGTCCATGGAGACACGACCACCGTGTGTGTCAATGAGCCCTCATATCCGAGCAGCTGGCGACCTTGGTGGATAGTGTGCTGTTCACACTGGTTCTCATCTCATTTTGATACCACTAAAAGGCGCTGCATGAAGCCTCTCCCATAAGAATCACCTCAACCACTCCAAAGCGCGTCTTCTCCTCGGATAGCATGCAATGCCATCAGGCGAATTATTTTTCACTTCAATATTATTGCTATCATGAAGATATTTATTGAATGTGCCCCCAATATCTCTTTGTGTGGCTGGAGGTTCCGCCACTACGGTACAAATCGTCGTGTCCATCTTGAATAAGCTGTAGAATGGCAATCATGCGCCAAGTGATATCCGACGACGAGACCCTTATTATGAGAGATCATCGTGCCATGGTAACCTCGCTTTTGTTTCGGTTCGGCGGGAGGCGCCCAATAGGCGACTCATTTATATTTTACGTCATGGATCACGAAGCAGCTCAGGCTGAGCCACAGAGAATACTGTAGTATCGCCACACGTCATGAACCCAAGAACCCACCATCCAGCGTGGATAGGTCCACCCATGCTACAAGAGCTTGGGTTCTCCTCAACATCTGACTGTCCACGTAATGGTGCCGAGATATCCTATTAAAATGCGTTACCTTGTCAAAACGATAATATGAGACACCGCGTTTAGACACAAAACTTACTCTGATATATCATTACCTCTAGTATTCACAACCTCTTACATATCTGAGACAGCATCCAACTGCCCCCACACCAGCGTCGCTCGGTTGAAAACAGACACCGTGGCCATTCCAACTGCCACCGCAACGCCAGAGGTGAGACTGGCAGGCTCTTTTGACAGTGTGTCGGTGGGTCTCTGCATTCATCAATCCGCTCCGAACCCATGGAGACCACAGCGTCGTACCACAACACGATGGCCAAGCGCGAGCCCAACGGCACCGTGCTGCTCACGGAGCCGCGCGACTCGACAGGCAGCTCCTCACCGATGCTGTGGAAGACACCCAAGGCCAACGAGATCAGCAACCACCTGACCGAGTCGAATGAGTCGGGTGAGCCAAACGAACCGCCAATCACGCTCGGCCTCGCGATTCGACGCGCGCGACTCGTGATCTTCACCGCGTGCATGGTCCTCGTGATCGTCGCTCTCACACTTTTCTTCCGGCATGGACTCGCGCTCGAGTACTTTGACAGTCGCTCCAAGAATTCTACTCAACAGACCAAGTTGCTGGACGACTACAACTCATACTCTGGCAACATCACCAGTATCTTTGCCAAGCCCATTGAGCTATTCGTGACGGTCGCTGTCCAAGTGATTGTGCTCCGGTTCATGGCCGACACGTTCACGCGTCCTGAAATGAGCTGGAAGATCTCGGCGTTGACATTGCTGGTCGGTGCCGGTGTCGGTTATTTGATCGGCAACAGCTTCAACGCGCTGAACGTGCAGCTCCGCCCACAGGAGATCCAAACTGTGATCTCCGATCTGGATATGCAACTGCAGGCCAACTTCACAGTCGACGAACGAACAAGCTGGTACGGGTGGAGCACGCCCGAGATGGTGCCGGGGAACGTCGTGTCAAATACACTCCTCATGTCCGCGATCTTACCCAAGCAGTTCCGTCAGAGCACGAACTGCTCTTCGGTTTCCGACGACAGTACGAGCACCAATGGAACCGCGGACCAAGTCAAAGAGGCGTTCATGAACTTGGGGTTCATGCAACGTGACTGGCAGGGCCGCATCTTGCAGGAAGCGGCACCATCAAAGAGTCTACGGATCGTGGTCAACCCGAGCGACAAGTCGGCGAACGACAAGGTCAATATGGACGATTTGCCCATGAACGTCACGTTGGCGGCAGAGCTGCATTACCTCGGACTCATGCTGAGCACGTCGCTTTTCCCGTGGGGAAAACGTAACGCGTTTGCCAACATCACAGACATCGCGTCACGGTACCCAGGTAACGGCACAGCCACGCCATCGTTTACAGCTACAACGACCAAGGCGTACGGTCTTCTCCCTCAAAAAGGCAACCCGGACGAAGCGACCAAGAGGGCCTGGTTCCTTCGCGAAAGCACGGCTGCGCTCTCTCGACAGCTGACATTCTCCCCTCGCACAAAGCAGTCGGATATTGTGATGGAGTTCTCGCGCTCCCAAGTGGCACCGTCAATCCAGTTTGAAGCGGTCACATTCGAGTTCGAGATTGATCCGATGCTGCTCGCGACGGCCTCCAAAGACAACTCGACTAGGTACACAGTTCTTGACCAAGCAATGCAGTGTCCGCAGGGCGAGCTCTGCATGATCCCAAAGACGCCGTACCGTGTGGCTGAACCACTGTACGATCCGCCGGCACAAGTGTTTGCACTTTCTACGTGTACTGACGACAACAGCACTGAAATCCTCCGGTCAACCTTCACGCGTGAGAATGGCACGTTGGTCCAGAATGGGTTGATTTGCTCTACACAAGGTTACGTCAATAACTCCATGCTGGTGGTCAGCATCGGTAAACGTCTGGAGGCGGACTCGCTTGAGCAAAATACCACGGCTTCAGCCAATGGCACTAGTCCCGATCAAGACAAGGCCACGGTCACGAACCTCCGGAAGATCTTCACATTCACGGTTGGGCGTCTCTCGTGGGAATTCACGGATTTAAAGAAGAAGTTTAACGCCCGGTGTGGTGTTACAGACGATTCCAATTGTTTTGGCTTGGACCTGGAGCTCGCGAGACCACTGGACGCAATGATCAACACGACCGTCTCTCAGCATCTGATTCTTGGCAAGAACCAGGTACCTCTTGGCTTGATTTCAAAACCGGACTCGCCGCTGGGCTTTAGTAGAACCAACTTGGTGTTGCTGGATGAGCCACCCCACTCCGGCTCGGCGGCCCCCATATACGAGACACTCGCTGGCGACGTGCTGCTGCCCCACAACGTCGAGAATATCACGTGGGAATTTGATCCGGACGATATCAGTTGGCAAGAGCGCTGCAGCACCGATGTCGAAGACCGACTCACGCAGATCCTCAACAACCACTTGTACATGGAACACGGCCTCCAGGTTGCCTACACTTCGGCGGTCTACTTTCTTTTCATGTACGGCTCGGTCAAGGACATCATCCAGGTCACGTCGACCAAGACCTCGCTAGACTTCTACGGCAATTCGCAGGCCATCGCCGTGTGGGTGTCGACACCGACTCAAAATATGTGGCTCACGCTTGCGGGGTGCTTTGTATTGGTGGCGGGTCTGGGAGCAGCGCTGGCGAAGGCCTCGTGGTTCTCGAAGCAAAATGACGCGCTCGCCAACATCACGGAGCCACAGGCGATCGCCCGCGTGATTGTCGATGAGCGTCACTACCCGCCGTTGTTCTTGCATCGTCGCGTGGTCGAGACCGAAGGAGTCGGTAGTGTTGACAATTATGCGATTGCGGCTCTATCACTCCAGCAGCAGCAACAACAGCAGCAACAACAGCAGCAGCTGGAAGAGCAGCGCCGCCGGCAGTTATTCGAGCAGAACCTTCCACGCCCTGCTCAGGGGGCAAACCCTCGCACGGACGGCTTCCACAGATCCTTCACAACGGCGTAAGACAGTCCCCGGAGCTGTTATAGGTAACAATCGCAGCTTCCTAATTGCTATTCAATAGAACCATTCTTCAACGAGATTGGCTTTATGCATGCATGTTGTCCGTATCAGATTCTCAATCAGCTCGTTTCGACGACCATGATGCGACCGGGAGGTTCCACATCATCAGTCACCAGGATTCTGCTTCACTCGAGTGGTTAAGGCCTAGTCTGGTTCACACGCACTGATGGTCGCCAGGGATCCAGAATTTGTATTGTAGTGCATAGAATGTAGCCATTTGTTTTCATGGAAAAGTCCGATCACGAAAGGTCATCGAGTCGAGCACCACAAAGCGTACACGCAATCCTATACAAATCGCCATGGGCAAAGCGTCTCGTCGCAAGCATGCCGATCAGCAGCAGCGACAATATTTTGATATCAAAGGCGATGCGCGCAGCGCCGCCGACCGCGCGAACGCGAGGGCCATGCTCGACACGCTCCAGCAAAAGCTGGTCGATGATGCGCTCCGCGAAGATGGTTCGAGAGAGTCCTCACTGTGGGGAAGCATGCACTAACACCTAACACATAGACAATCGTTTGGTCAGGCTTCTATTTCATGAATGGAAAATACACAGATGCCCGGAGGCCGCGATTCACGCCCGGTATGAAGACCCAGACGCTCGCTGGTCACGCGCGAAGAATCACGCAGGTTGCGGTGGTGCCGATGCAGCACCACGCGTCCACGGAGCCGGATCTCAATTCGTTCGTGGTTACCTTTGGAACCGATTGGTACGAATCCATTTGGTGTTGTTGCGTGGTTTTCAAGTACTCATCCATCAGTTATGGCCAGTGTTTGTGTGTGGAACATGAAGACTGGCGAACGGCTTGGGATGGTGGACGTGCTTCCGCTTTCAGCAGTGTCCATTTGTGGCGCCGCTACTCTCGTGTCGCAGGCTCCACTGCTTTGGGTTGGCTTCGCGACACGTATGCTGGATTGGTTTTGGCTACGGACTGGTGGGATCTACTGGTTGACCATGTGATTGATTTATGTGGCTAGATTTGCATCCTCGATTGGTCGTTTGGGATACCACCGCCGCTTCTGGGCTCCAGTTACGTGATGAGTCGGCTTCATTGTGGGATTTTCGTTTTGGTCATCAGCAACAGATTACATGCATGGCTTTCAGTCACAGCAATCGGAAGGTGCTAGTCACGGGCTCGCTCGACTCGACGTGCATTATCTGGAACGTATCCGCTACAGCGATTTGCGCACCGCAGCTGACGATGATCGCAGTTCTCCCGGTAGCCAATGGAGGTGTCACTGACTGTGCGGTGTCCCACGATGACAGTGAGCTTGTGGCATGTGGGGGCGACGGGACCATGAAGGTGTGGTCCATCGATTTCGATGTGCCGAACACAGCACCACTTCAGCAGCAGCGTGAAAACTGGAGTTTTGCTACTTCTTTCAACTTCGACATTGCTCGGATGCGCGATATGTTGGTGTTTGATGATTTTCTACCCAGCTTTCACGGCAATGACGAATGGAATATCCACGAGTACCGTGCCTGTCTAAGTAAAGTCGATAAGCTCCCGATGCCGTTCTCTCTAGCGGGTCCAGCGACTTTGGAGGTGCCATCGCTCCTCAAAGAGGACACTGCACAGGAGAACAGCGGCAACGGGCAATTTACGGGGACAGCTTCTGGCGTGGCTGATGCGACGCCAAACCAGGCATTGGACGACACCGTGAGTGAGGTGGAACGCCTTCGGCGGGAGTACGAGACGATGGAAAGCTTTGATTTCGCGAGTCTGTTGAATCCTGCAGCTCCGCTTGCTCACGCATTCAGTGGAGAATCGGGTGTTAAGACTGTGGATTGGCCACTCATGGATCCATCTGCAAATGGAAGACTGCTACGCACGTTCTTGAGAACGAACACGGTGAGAGTACGATCGACTGATTGCCACAGCTGATGCATTCGCGACTCATCCGTTATATCTGGTAGAATGGCGACTACGCCGGTCACACTTCCCACGTGAACAACTGCGCGGTCGCCAAGGAGGCGGATCTCGTCGTGTCCGTATCATTTGACAAGTCCATTGTCTGCTGGTCATATTCTAATGGCGTTGTGCGCTCCATCACACGGGAAGCCCATGCTGCAGCCATCACAAGTTGTGCACTCACATCCCCCACGACGTCTCAGCCTTCAAATCTCGAGTTACTTCTCGCGACGGCCGGCAAGGATAACCTTGTCAAAGTATGGAGATTCAAGACACTGGCAAATTGCAACTTGGAGCTCGTCTACTCTTTAGCGGGCCATTACGATGCGATTACGACTCTATGTTTCGACACATCGGGTGTGTTTCTTCTCTCAGCTGGCGATGATGCGGCAGCCCACTGCTGGCGGGTGCGACCAGCCCAACCCGATGCACCATGCCAACCCATTGTGACCACGATCGATCGCTTTGCAATCACTATTCAGTGGAAAGTGCCGCTCGCAAATGGCTCGGCTCTTACGAAATACATCGTGCGCACTGAACAATTATCGTCTCTTACCAGTGATGGAAGCGACATCAAAAAAGTCAAAGACCGCGAGATAGATATCAAGTACAAGATTGTCACCGTGGATAGCCTTCAACCAGGGATTCAGTATCGACTTTGCGTAGCAGCCGTGAATGCCGTGGGCCAGAGTCGCTGGAGTGAGCATACGGAGATCGTGGAGACGCTGGCGTTTGCACCATCGAAGATCGAAAAGGCTGTGTTGTATAGGGATATCACACCAACCAGCGTTCGATTGTCGTGGACGGCACCATGTGCAAATGGCGCGAAGATATCCAGCTACACTGTGAAATCACTACCGGAAAACTATCTGTTCGTGCCAGCAATGGAGACACCGGTTCCTATTGAGAGCTTGTCGATCGTAACACCCGAGCCCGACATCTCTCGACGAAAGCCTCCGACGAAACTCAAGACTAGACACCCCGCTACCAACAAATCAGACACAGGGCCAGTCCAGTACGAATACGTTCACTACGGACTCTGGCCGGGTGAAGTATACCAGTTTATCGTTGCGGCTGAGAATCGCTGTGGCTTGGGCGATTTCTCACCCTTCAGCGACTATATCAAGATGGAATCCACTGCACCCGACTCACCGGAGAAGCCACAACTTGCGAGTGTAGGCAAGCGGCATGTAGAAGTCACGTGGGTCAAACCACGCAGCAACGGCAGCGAGATCCTCCAGTACGTCATCGAATGGACACAAGACAACAACATCGAGATGGACGACGGAATACCTGCAAAACTCCGACCTAGTGTGACCATCTTAACGAAATCGATCGTTGGGACCACGTACAAGATCACAGATCTACGACCAGGACGCCCACTACAAGTACGGATCGCAGCGACCAACTTAGTGAACGGCAAACTGACAGCGTCGGCGTTCTCTGAGCCAACTGACTTCGTTTGCACGCTGCCAGACGTTCCTGATACGCCAGTACGACCACGACTAGAGTCACCAAGTCCCCACTCCATTGTCGTCGCTGTTGATCCACCTTGCGACAATGGCGCGAGCATTATGCTGTACCATATTGCGCTCTCTTTTCAGGAAATTCAGTTTGGTATCCTTACGAAGACGCTCGTTCGCGAAGTCACACTCCGACCCGAGGATTTTGAAACTGCAACGGCACAACCCACGGGCGAAGTAACATTGCGGTACAAAATCTGCAAGCTGCGAGCAAAAATGTTTTACAGCGCTACGGTCACAGCCACCAATTCGTTGGGCGACAGCAAACTCAGCGAAAGCAGCGTACCCGTGAGCACCAAACCGCCAACAGTCCCAGCCACACTCCCAACATCTCCAGTGATTCGCGATATCGAGCCCACGCAGGCTATCATATCGTGGTTCAAGCCCGACCATGATGGTGGCGCACCACTGGCGTCATTTGTACTGCAGTATAGCATCAACGATGGCCCGTTTGAGCACGAAATCGTGGTGTTTGAAGGCTCGGAACTCGTGCTGGAACATCTTAAGCCCCGAACGTCCTACGCATTTCGCGTGGCTGCCACGAATGCTGTGGGGCGAGCAGTATTGAGCCCGTCATGCACGCCATTTACCACCCCCAGCCTCGTGGACTATACGATCGCCACGTACTTCGCCAGCCGGCCACCCATCGAGCACGCCAACGCTACCGTGCTACAGGTAGGTTTTTCCGAAACAGCACGAAAGACAATCGACCGACTGACTGGTCTCTTATTTGACTACAGCGACGCTATCGTCTCTGGAAGCGTCGTGCCCGCGAACGCCGTGGTTTCCTCGAGCAGCTCACCAACGTGCTCGCGACGAGCTGGCATCTGCTGTAGATGGCTACACTACTGCGTACTTAACCGTTACGTTCGCTTCTCAACCATCCTGGCGTTTGCGAACTGACAACCACCCCTTACAAGGTGTTTCAATAGTTGCCCGTAAGTGCCTCTCAATTGGTATTCGGACTCCCAAACCCCTTATTAGGGTGCACATCACCCTGAAATAGCTCTTCGCAAAACCCAAAGGTTGCACTTGGTTCTTGCACTCCAAATGGACCTGCTCGAGGACCGCCTCGCGTCGGCCGCGGCCGCGGCGGTCGCGGGTGGCTCCACCGCACAGGCGTCATCGCTCCACTTGCCGCCGGCCATCGCACGCGTATCGCCGGGCAACATCCGCTCGCTGATCCTCGAGAAGGAGAAGGAGCTCCACGACATCAACGAGTACCGCATCCGCACGCTCGAGACGCTCCTGAAAGAGAAAGAGAGCGCCGCGCAGGCGTACAAACAAAAGTTCAGCAAGCTGCAAGAGGACTTCAAGTACAATCTCAAGCTGCTCGAGGGCCGCGACGAAGAGCTCGCGCTGTACGACACGAACTTTGCGGCGATCAAGAATGTGGTGCGCGACCGCGAGGCCGAGCTCAGCGAGCTCAAGGCGCAGCACGCTGACCTGCAGGCCGATCTCAAGCAGGAGCAGAAGCGTGCGAGTGAGCAGGAGGCGTACTACCAGCAGAAACTCAAGGACGCGCGTGCGCAGATGGAAGGCGCACGCTGGAACTTTGACGATGAGCTGCGACGTGTGCGGGACGAGATGGAGACGACCAAACGCAAGATGGAACGCCAGATGCGAGAGCAGCAAGAGGATCTGGAGACCCAGCGGCGCGAGATCACGATTACATTCGACGATGTGATGCGGCAGCGCGAGCTCGAGTTCAAGCAGACAGTCGATGAGCTGCAAAGCAAGAGCCGCGAGCTGGAACTGAAAGTCAAATCGACGCAGCGCGAGTGCGACATGGCCAAGGAGCGATGCGAGGAGCTCAAGATGAAAATGGAAAACATGCAGCAACTGCTCAATGAGAGCGAAAAGGAGGTGAAGAATATGGAGTGGCAAATGTCGGACCTGCGTGCGACCAAGGACGCAAAGATTCGTGAGCTCGAAGACGAGGGGCTCAAGCTACAGGATGTGAAGCAGTCGCTTCTCGATGAATATGAGGGAAAAATGGCTGAGTTGTTGCAATCGCTCCACTCGGTTGAGAAAGCCTTCGTACAGCAGAAAGCTCAGTACGAGGAGGAGCTGCAGCGGCACATTCGAAAGAAGGACGAGGATTCGCAGAATATGACACTCCGTATGGATGCGAAAGTGCAATCACTTATGGCGAAGCTTCGCTCGGCCGAAGAGCAATGTGAAAGGCTACAGGCCGAAATGAAGCAGCTGACGTGGGAGAGTGAGGACAAGATATCTGAAAAGGAACGAGAAATCGAGCGCCTGAAGCAAGAAGTCGGGGACGTGAACGACCAGAAGCAAGGTATGGTCGCAGAAATGAAACAGCAATTGTGGACGGCAGATCGGGAAAACCAAAGTCTTCAAGAAAAACTCAAAGAAGCAACTCGTCAGCTCCAAATGCAAAAAGAGAAAGATAAGATCCAGCGCCAAGAGCTGGCAGAGACAATGGAGAAGCAAGAGGACCTGAAGCGCGAGATTGTCACGATGAACCTTCGATGGGAGAATAAGTACCAGGAGCATGAGAATGAGTTGAATGCACGACATGAATCTCGTGTACGAGAGCTCCAACAGGCGCGTGAGCGTGTACTCAGTGAGAAACAAGCCACAGAAGACCGGCTATTGCACGCTGAGAATGAGCTCCATCGGCTGCGGTCCGAAATACTAACGCTCAAGTCTGATGCACGTATGAGTGCCACTTTTGGACCGCAGTTTGTGTCCTCCAAGGATCAGCAGCGACGCAGCGGAGATAGTGGCGTTGGATCTGCTCCATCACCACTGTGGAGTGATGACAATGGCATACTTTCTCCAATTACAGGAATGTCTCCACTTCTCACGGATAGTCCGCAACGGGTAGCTGCTGAGCGAGTCAGTGTGAGTGACCACGCGAGTGGCGGTGGAATGATGGAAGCACTACAGAGTGAGAATGCGAAGCTGAAAGGTAGGTTCAGTGGGCTGATTTCATATGCTCTACTTATTCACCTCGCTGATGGTGTTTTGCATTCCCACAGAGCTTATCCACCAAATGCGGGAAGCTCTAACGCAGCAAGCGACTGATTTAAGCAGCTCGAGTTCACCAGACAAGAATAATGCTGACGTGATCAATCGTCTGCAGCTAGCCGAACAGCAATGTGTTCTGCTCGAAGCTAAACTCCATGAAGCTGAATCACGACTTGTAGCTCAAGGTAGTTCCAGCTCATCATCGGTCGCGATCAGTGAACAGCTTACGCTTTGTCAGGCTGAGCTTATTCAATCGAAGAGACACATCGAAGAGAAGAACAAGCGCATCGCAGAGTTGGAAAAGGAGCTTGTCGCTCTTCAGCAATCACATTCTGGTCAAGATCTTTCCTCTGGGGCTGTGGTTGCCAACGCAGAACTACATGACCTGAAACGAAAGCTGACATCAGCTCACGAAGATATCGAGAGACTTGTCAAGGAGCGCACTCAGCTCATGGAATTGAGTAACCAGCTGACAGCTGAACTGCGGAAATTAAAGGAGTCGCTCCCACGAGGCGTGGCGTCGAATGGAGTCGAGTTCACAGGCAAAAAAGACTATGAGAACCTAATTGCTGATCTCAGCCGCTCTCTCGAAGAATCGCGTCTGCACAACAAGACGCTCAAGAAGGAGTTGAGGCGAATGGTCAAGCTCCAAGTCACCAACACCTCAAGCAAAGACGAAGGTGGAGATGGCAACAACGGATCACGCTCTCGGGCGACATCAATCGCCAGCACATCGGCTGGTGGAATAGAGGACGACCGACGACGACCAAGCACGCTATCGATGATGCGAGCACTCGAAACTCAGGAGAGTAGACGCTCAAGTATTGTTTCGGCGGTTTCGAGCAATGCTTCTGCAGCTCCATCCAGTTTGTTTGATGAGGAACTGCTCTCACTCGTCAGAAACAAGGCTCCAGCGTCGTCAACTGTATCTGGTGGGGGCCTTCGAGCACAAAGGAGGTCGACAGCAGCAATTCCTCCTCCTATCCCTGAGGACGAAGAAGAAACCGACAACGACGGTGGTACTAGTGAGTTTCAGCCACGAAGTTCCATGGACGGCACACACCGTTCAGGATCGTTTGTCGACAACGGGTCAAGAACGATGACTGCGAATGTGGAAGAGCGCCCAACGTCGTTGAGTATGCTCTTCAGTCGTGACAGGGTAGACTCAATCACGTCCGCCACGTCCGACTCGGCACCCGTCAGTGATGCTCGAATGAGGCTACAGCAAGCGAAAGAAATGCTGCTGCTCGCTGGAAAGAAGGCCGAGCGGAGTGCTAGTTTGGCGTCGGCATCTTCGTTAGTTCCTGCCAAGTCCAGCGATCGTGAGACAGCCAGTCAAAAGAGTGCCATCAAAAAGCTGAAAGAGTTGCAGACTAAGCGAGCCGAGATGGTCTCAGACCGAAAGAAGGTGCGCAACTACAGCATGGCTACATAAACAGAAGGCCATACCAAATGAAGCTTAAACACGCATGCATTGTTGAGATATACATGAAGCGCTCACAGGCGGCATCACGACGCCGCCTCTTACACAGTGCAACCGGGCTCTGTTGCCAAGGTTGACCTGTTTCGGCTCGATTGCAGATCTTGAGCACTCTCGCCTGTCCTATTGCCATACAATCATCGACTGTATCTGCGTCCACTCACTGGCTGCCTACAAAAAGTAATCAGGCGTGCGGCGAGTGACATGCGGTTCGCCACGACGCGGTGCCGGGTCGAACTGAAGGCTACAATGCCAATAAAAAAGTCGTGTCAGTAAGCTCGCCCACACTGACCAATCACTCTCTCCATGCCAGCAACGTACAATGTGTAGTTCATCTGTTCATCAACCTCCATGATCGCCGCCTCGTTTCCGCAGCGGTAGCAATAGTTCGGCGCACTGAAGATCGTCACGACGTTCCGATTGTGTGACCAGTTGTAGCCCTGTGCATCCCCACGAGCTTTGATCTCAAGTGTTCCATTTGCAATCCAAAAAAGAAAAAACAGCGTACCTCCATGACGAGCTGGTGGGCACGCGCGATGAGCGTGAGCCCGTTTGCGTGGTTAAACTGCTCGGAAATGTCGGCGCCAAACGTGTAGCCAGCACCTCGCGGCGAGATGCCCCAGCCGGCGCGGTCGTCCGGGTCGGACCAGAGCAGGTCGCACATGGCACCCTCGTGGGGCACTTCCTGGATGCGGTCAAAGCCACGAATGTAGTCGAGCGTGTCGATTGACGGCGAGAGCCCGCCGTGGAGACAAAAGATCTGGTTCTCGACCACGGCCGTGAGCGGCAAATAGTCAAACACGTCGGTAAAGTACTTCCACACGTTCGGACTGCCGTACTTGCGGAGACACTCGTCGTAAAAGCCGTACACCTGCGTGATCTGGCGCGACTCGTGGTTGCCCCGCAAGATGAACACGCGGTCCTTGTACCGCACCTTGAGACACACGAGCAGCGTGACGGTCTCGACCGAGTAGTACCCGCGGTCGACATAGTCGCCCATAAATAAGTAGTTGGTGTCGGGCGCGTGGCCGCCGATGCGGAACAGTTCCATGAGATCGTGGAACTGGCCGTGGACGTCGCCGCAGACCGTCACGGGGCACCGCACGGGCTGCACGTTGCTCTCTTGGACGAGCACTTCCTTGGCCTTGGCGCAGAGCTGCATGACCTCATTCTCCGTGAGCGGCGTGCAGCCATAAAGCTTCTCGCACCACGCGTCCAGCGTCTCGATGGACAGGTCGAATGCTGCGCTCATCGTTGGTTGTTGGGAGGAAGCGGAAGGGGGGGGGAGGAAGCGGCGCTTGAGGTGGCTCGCTCTGTATGGAAGGGAACGTGCATCTACCGTACAGTCACATCCTACGATACCACAAGAATAGTGTGGTCGACATGAGCTACCAAATGGTGTGGTGTACGTTAGAAAAAGTGGATACATTCCAAGGAATGATGGTGTGGATCGCCGCCGACAGAGAAGCCACTGTAACGAAGCGTGGATGGATGAACAGGCTCGGCAAGAAATCTAAAGCTGTCGTTTGTATCCACGACTGCCTACCTGTCTCTATGATTGTTCGTACATATCCTGCGCGAGCTCGAGTAGCGACGCCTCGATGCGCTTGGTGATGGCCGAGTAGAGCACCTTCTCCTGCTCCTGGGTCTCCCACGAGGCCTGCGAGCCGACGACACGGCTGTCGGCGTACTGCTCAAAGATATCGTCGAATACGATGGGCTTGCCCACGCGAATCTTGACGTGGATTCCCGTCTTGGGGACCATGCTGATCAGCTTGTTGTTCTCGTTCTGCGGCATGATCTTTTGCATGTTGGTGTGGTAGAATGGCACGACGATCGGACGCACGTCGGCACGCGCAATCAACTTGGCCGTGCCCCACTTGAGTCGACCAATTTCAGCGGCACGCGGACCCGAGCGACCACCAAGCACTACAGCAGAACAGTTCCATGAGTGGCGTGTCAATCGCATCGACGGAGAATATATGACGTACTCGCTCGTTGCTCGATCTTGCCTTCAGGGAAAATGTGCACCCAGCTGCCTTCTTGGACCTTCTCGAAGAGATCCTTCAGCATCTATTACCACCAGAATTGATCCCCATTCGCAGCGTCAGAACACAATAGTACTAAGGTATGCATCTCCCGTGTTGTCGGATTTGCTTACCGGTTGGTCCACGCCTGCACCTCGGTGGAGAGGGAGCACCTTTGCAGAATAGAAGAACCACCGAGTGACGCTGTTCTTGAGATAGCTGTACTCTTGGCTGCATGGCGTTCAAGAAGACTTTAGCAAAGATGCGTGTAAAGGAACTTGGAATCCCAACAAACTCACCTCACAGCACTCCATCGCGTGTTCCATGGCACCCCATAGGACCAAGGGAGCATTCTGCGCGTACATCACCAATGCGTTTGCAATTCGTCAACGATTAGGCCACGAAAGACGAGACGCATTGCATTGACGAGTGAAAACGTACGTGCCGAAGAGCGCCGGGTCGTCGACTGTCGCTGTGTGGTTGCACACTGTGATGAGTGCCTGCTTGGGCTTGCGCGTGTGGGTCACGCCGGTGAGGTTCTCGACGTCCTCGATCGTCGTGGAGTTGAGCACAGTCATGTAGAACTTGGAGATGGCCGTGCCGAGACCGATCAACGGGATTCGTCCCACTGCATGGAGCCATGGCGGGAACACGTGCTCTTTGTGGGCCACGTACGTGCCGTCGCCGTGGTCCCCGTCGGGCAAGTCAACGAACAGCGCCACGTTGCCCGCGCCGAGCGCTGCGCCGCCCGCCACCGACGCCGCCCGCACCGCGCGCCGCAGCATCGTCACTCGACCGCGAAAATGTGGCTCTCCTGGTGGTGCAGAGATCCGCACCTCTCCGGTTTGGTGAGCTGGCGACCACGTCGTCTACCGTGTTTTGCAACCGAACAGGTCGGAAGGAAAGTAACCCGTATCAAACAGATACAAACACGACAAGTTCTTATCTCTGTTTGTGGGGATCACGCGCCAGATTACGCGCCATACTGTATTTTCGATAATCCCTTGCACGGATTACTCGCCGTCGATTGCTTGCCAGCAAGTCTCTCTCTCTCTCAGACAGCAGATCCTTCTGTGGCTGTCTGTCGAGCAGCTTCGTGGGACCACCATCATTCACCACGACTGTGTATCTTGCGTAGGGACGATCCGCGATGGGATTCTCAGTCGATGGATCTTTCGGATCCACCACCACCGACAAGCCCCACCCATCAAGAACCGTCGACGACAGGTCCCTAGCCTGACAACATCAACTGTTGGTCGTGGGGGGTCCGGTCCGCCCAAGGCGCAAGTGGCCCGTCGTTGACGTGAATCGGTGGCATGTGTGGTCGTGCAGGGCTTTGCACAGGTGGAGATGAGTTTACGCCACAAGGGTCCTTTCGCAGAGACGCGATTATGTCAGAGATTAAATCTTTATTGGTTAGAAGTAAATCGTAAATTGTATAAACGCCAATCAGAAGTGAAGAAGGTGTAGGGATAATAAGCCGGCGACTTTGAGCCGTGCCACAATCGAACTGGGTGCCACCTTCAACCTCTGATTATGGCAAATCAGCACCACCACGAGTTCCACGCCTCTACAAACAAATCATACAGTACAGTTTTGAGAGGCTATACAACTACATAGGATACAAAATACTGGACGCCACACATTTCATCAACGGTTTCGACAAGGTATTTATAATCTCAGTGCCTTGTTCACGGACATTATGCTACTCCCGTGGATGACGCCACTCCCCTAGATGGGCAAGATGGAACCCCAACTCTTCTCATAGACGCGTCGTCCGATGTCTCTCGTAGTGCACCCGTGAAACTGTCCTGTACAACCCTCCTCCCCTCCCGCATGGCGACGGCCCCTCCTCTCCTCCTCTTCTCTTTCCCCGCCCGGCGTCCGCCCGTCGATGCGTCCTCATTCCAAAAATCGCATCGCCGTCTCGCAGCTCCCACGACATGTCGACGTCCCCACGCGTGGTGTCCGCGGCCGCGTCGCCGGAGCCCGCGGGGTTCGTGCGGCTCGAGAGCGCCGTGGATATGCCCGGCGTGGCCCTGGTGGACGGCAAGACCGGCGTCTCCGCCTCGGCCATGACGCTGCTCACCAGCGGCGGCCCCCAGGCGCTCCACACCCACGTCGCGAGCCGCATGGAGACGGCACTGGGCCGTGGCATGCCCCGCATGGAAGTGCGTTTCCGCGACCTCGCGATTAGCGCCGACGTGACCGTCGCGGCCAGTGACGACGCCACGTCGTCGGCCTCACAGCTGCCCACGCTGCCCAACGAGATCCTCCGCGCCGTGCGAGGGCTACGCGCCAAGAAGCGCGTCGTGCAAAAGCCCATTCTCCACGAAGTCAGCGGCGTGCTCAGGCCCGGCACTATGACACTCGTGCTGGGCCAACCGGGCTCGGGCAAGTCGTCGCTGCTCAAGATGCTCAGCGGCCGCTTCCCCGTGAAAGACAAGCGCGTGCATGTCGCCGGCGAGACCACGTACAATGGGAAACCGCAGCACGAGATGCAGCACCACCTCGCGCAGTTTGTGGCCTACGTGACGCAGCACGACCGCCACTTCAGCACGCTCACGGTCAAGGAGACGTTCGAGTTTGCGCACAAGTTTTCTGGCGCGCAGCTGCCGCGGCACCAGCTCGAGATGCTCAAGAACGGCACGCCCGAGCAGATCGACGACGCGCAGCGAGCCGTGCAGTCGCTGTTCCAGCAGTACCCCGAAGTGGTGCTTCACCAGTTGGGGCTCGAGAACTGCCAGAACACGATCATTGGGGATACCATCACGCGCGGTGTGTCGGGTGGTGAGAAGAAGCGGGTGACGCTTGGAGAGATGGAGTTTGGGCTCAAGTACGTCACGCTCATGGACGAGATCTCCACGGG
>JAADVY010000401.1:0-17297 GCA_023336035.1 Pythium plurisporium
AGTAGTATGGACCCACCACCTGATGAGTCGCTGGAGCTGGCACGGTCACTACTCGCATTGGCGAGTGGTGGCTTGTGCGCGTCTCGCGCTCCTTTTTTCATTCGCGATCAGCTGGGCGGCACCGCTCCTGCGTCAGTGACCAAAACGGCGTGCCGCGCGTGCGGACGGAAAGAGCAGTACAAAAGCCGCGGGGGTAGGGGGAGGCGCGACGCATCGCGAGGGCAATAGTGCTGGTGCTAGTGCGTTGCATTCGTACCTTTCTACTCAGTACGGGTTCGAGAAAAAAAACACCAGTGATAGACCAAGCACACCTGCCTGAGTGTTAGCCCTACAGCACTGTTTCTTCGCCCCATTCTGAGCCGCCGCGAGGTGCTGTGGTTGCTGGACACGAAAATGTCCCTGGCACAGACACACATACGGACAGGATAGATTTGTAGGGTCTTGGCTCAAATGCTCGAGCCCGACACAACTACAGTAGCAGTCTGATGACCCTAGCTCCGCGACTGAAATCGCTGTTGCCCGATGGGGTGAAGGCTAAAGAGAGATGGAGAGGAGGGAGTGGCGAGAAAGACAATGGATAACGCTGTGGCTGGGAGCAGAGACACCATCCGAGTATCTTCATAGGTGGATTCTGATAGGAGGCTTCTGACTTGGCCCTACAGTCAGGTACTGGGGGATGCGAAGTACCATCGCGCTGTGTCTCTCATACAAAGACATTGAGTGCTGCTGACTAGTGGTTTTGACCCATGCACGCAGTAGTAACTACCGTGCACTTGTCGTAACGATACGTCGGATGGAGGCCCAGACACCCAATTCCTAAACATGATTGTGGGGTTGTTTTTTGTTGCAGCAATCCGGAGCCGGTTGGGAAACGTCTCGCTCTCTTGATGCTCGACGCGACCAAACGCCGGTTCTTCCTGTCTGAGAAAGTGCCTCGTAGACGGCTGGATGCTCCCATCGTCATCTCGCGTCAAGCACATGCCACGTCGGTTCGTAACGACAATAAACGTGGGACAACCTACGAAGCCGCTCCGTCTTCCGCACCCGGTGGGCGAGCCCCACAAGCAAGCGAAGAGATCGCTCGTCGTTTTCGACACGGTGCTTCCTCCATACGCTATGGTTTCCTAGTCGTGCTGAGATGTTTGAGAGAGACCCAGTCGGGCGTCCAATGGTGAATGCTACACAGCGCGTCACGCTGTCGCGCATCGCTTCAACATCCCGGCGAGACGGACACGGTGTGTGTGTGTGGGGGACATGGGACGGTGCAGTATAGTGCAGCAACCAAGAACGGATGTTGCCACTGTGCTTGGACCCCTACTCCTCATATTGGGAAGGAGTCCCAAGTATCCTACAAGACCGTGAGCGTCAACCGAGGCACTATAATACCAGTGCCTCGGTTGACGCTGGTGGCCGTACCACCACGCTGGCCATGCATGCGCCAATGCGCGGCGGGACCACTGTGACCGCGTCAGGTGCCATTACCCACACGACATGCCACAGGCGAACTCAGATGCCTTCCGCAGGCCCATTTGGCGAGCAGTGTGTATGGTGAACAGGTGCCCCGCAGTCAACTGTACACTGCAATAATCCCAGTCCGTCCAACAGGCTCACCTCTCTTCCCGCATGCGGTCACCTGGTGCTGCTCAACTCGTCATCAGAAAAATAGAGTCGCTTCTCTACCGGGATCATCATATGGAGTCTACTGGAAGAGAGAGAGACGCCTCAAGGTTTCTTGCTCATTCGACACTGATGCAAGGGTCCACCCCGCTGTCGGGCCCTTACGTGTTACGCCTGGAGGGGGAGAACCCTCACGGCGAGGACTCCAGGGTTGGCGACGAAAGGTATATGGCGGTGGTTGTGTTCTCCATCAGCCTCGGTGGTGAGCTTCCATCATAGGCATTGCCGTCGGTCACGACGGGAGCGACACGACGGATCACGAGCTACGCTCGCTCACTGTGCGTCAACAGGACGGACGGACACGCAAGCGTGGTGCATCCAGTGTACGTCAGAATCGCACGCGGCATCTGTTTGATACATCCCCATCATCGAAGATCTTGTCGGCCATCGTATGGTTGAGACCGGCGTGCAGGGTTCCAAATATTCCTGCCGCCTGTCGACAGGCTGGTCGCTCGGAGATCGAGCAGCCGTTTCGATGAAAGATCAAGTGGGACCTCTTCACATGGCACGGCGAGCTGCTGGGGTTCTACTGTTGGTGGATCGATCTCCGGGCGTCCAGCTCAAGCTTCCTCCCATCATCACTTTCCCATTTGCCGGGTCGCCTGCGAAAAGCTTCCTCATCTCAATCCGCCTACATGAACGTGTCTCCGCTCGGCACACCCGTGAATCCGGCCACGCCGGCTGACGTGTACATCCTCGAGGCTACACAGGTCGAGGCCGCGACCCATCATCCCGTCAAGAAGTCGTTTGTTCGAGTCGTGCTCACATCGCTGACGTTCTGGATCATCGTCGGCACGGTTGTTGGCGTCTTCCTGGGTGAGTACGCACCCAAATTCGCCAAGGGTGCGGCGCCCATGGCCCAGTTCTTTCTGCGGCCGATCCAGTTCATCGTGTTCCCGCTCGTCTTCTCGTCGCTTGTTGTCGGCATCGCTGGCCAGCAAGACATGAAGCAGCTCGGTCGGCTCTCGTGGAAGTCGTTCATTTATTTTGAGATCGTCACGACACTCGCGTTGATCCTGGGTCTGCTAGCCGTAAACCTGGTCAAGCCCGGTGAGGTGACAGGCATCGCGAAGAAGGGCGAGTACAAGCCGGCGGCTAATGCGACGCCCTTCACGCTCGCGGCGTGGATCAACCACTTGGCACCCAAGACCTGGGGCGAAATGATGGGCGGCTCCGGTTCCTCGGAGCTTCTCCAGGTGCTTGTCGCCTCGATTCTTGTTGGCGTTTCGACGGCTCAACTCGAGGCCAAGTCCAAGCACCTCATCGTCGAGTTTGCGCGTGCCGTGATGGAGATGATGTTCAAGTTTGTTGATATTGTAATCTGGACGGCCCCCATCGGTGTGTGCTTTGCGGTCGCCAACGCCATCGGTACCAACGGTCTGTCGGCGCTTCATAGTCTCGGTGCGCTGGTCGCGACCGTCTACGGCACGCTCGTCGTGTTCATCATCGTCATCTTTGGCCCGGTGATGCTCATCTTCCGCATCAACCCGATCACCTTCTTCGCCGCGATGCGTGAGCCGCTCATTATCGCGTACACGACGGCCACGTCCGAGGCGGCGCTGCCCAAGGTGTTCGAGGCGCTCGACGCGTACGGTGTGGGCACGCATATCTCGTCGTTCGTCGTGCCGTTCGGCTACTCGTTCAACCTCGACGGCTCGACGGTTTATCTCTCGCTCGCTGCTGTGTTCTGTGCGCAAGCTGCCGGTGTGCACAAGTCCGTGGGCGAGCAGATTGTCATGGTGCTCATGCTCATGATCTCCTCCAAGGGTGTGGCCGGCGTGCGCTCCGCCGCGATCATCGTGCTGGCCTCGACGCTCGACCAGTTTGACATCCCGTCCTGGCCCGTGGCACTGATCCTCGGTGCGGACTGGTTCATGGACATGGGCCGCACGTTCACCAACGTGCTAGGCAACTGTCTCGCCGCCGTCGTGATGGCCAAGCTCGAGCACGAATTCCGCACACCCGCGTGGCAACTCGCACGTCAGCAGCGCGACGTCGACGAATACTTTCACAAGGCGAGCTTCTCGAGCAAGCATAGTACGTCGCGGCGGCTCAGCATGCTGTGAGGGAAATGTCTCGCCATATAGTGTAGCCATCAACAAATGCAGTACTTTCTCCCATCACTCTCATTTCTCGCTGTGATTTGCCATTGATTGCAGCTCGCGTGGAATGCATCTACATACCGGACGTACCTTGTATACGTTGTCTCCCCTGCGTTGTCGCTGTGCTTGCTGCAGCTCTCAAGAATGAGAATGGAGGTATACCTTTTACGTGCTCACAGTCAAAGTAAAGGAACGCTGCACCACATGCTCGAGCTGGGGCCAACGTGATCTCAAGCTGAAATCAAATCGCTTGAGAACCTTGGTTGGAATCGCTGTCTTCACATTAGCATCTTCCGAGCTCGTGAACGGACGTTTGTCGGTAATTCGGGCACGGTCGTTCTGGTTAATCGCCGCCACGAACTCCAGCTGGGTCTCGAAGCTCGTATTGATGCACGGTAGCGGAACCGTCGCGGCGAACCAAGCACGCGCAGCAAATGGGCCATAGTATTCTTTTCAGCACGTGGCATTGACAAACGCGGCATTGGGCGGCAGCTGATCTCGGGCCACCATCACTCGACTCCTGCAAAACAAGCGCTTTTGACGATCCCTTCCACAAGAGCAACTGAGTTTTGTGAAGCCTTCCGTCTTCGTTGGCATCGACTTCTCACAAAGTGCCCACGTATATAGCCGCTCAACCACATGCCGATCGCATCCGTCGCCAAACTGTGCCCCATGGTGTACATCCGTCCACAACACCGGCTCCTTTTGGGGCAAAGGCTTGCGATTTCAATGCTCGGAAATTACAGTTCAAGTGCCCCCACGGTTGCCAAGGTTTCAAAGGTTCCCATTCTTCTCCTAGCGCGAACGTGGCCTGGTTGTTCCTCAGTAACCCGCGCGTTTGCAGCAGCATATAGAGAACAAATGGACGTTGGAGTCGAGCGCCGTTCTTTCGAAACAAACCGCACAAAATGACTTCATCGAGCGTTAGATCTCCAAAGCGCGAGTGCCAATTCATCTGCCGACGCGAAATCACCGCAAGAAATGCTTGCTCGATGCCCAGTATGTGGGGTATAATCACGCGGTATGCGTTTGAATTGGCAGTCAGCACATTACGCATCACTGGAAGGTACTCAAAAGGTTTTCGTCGATCGCAGCATGACTTCGTACAGTTCCTCTAAAGCTCTGGCATGCCCGTCCATGTCATCCACAAAAATGCTGCATCAGCGCTCGATTGCCACAGGCGAATGCGTCAAAGATGTCTTTTCCGTTGATCGTCGGACGCTTCAACAGTGTCATCTGCAGCAACTCTGTCTATTGTGGCGACAGCGTCAGAAATTCACGCACTGGATGGTATATCTTCGACGAGCAGATCACAATCATGCATTGACGAGACGACAGAGCAATGAAAACACCGGATAAAACTCCGACTGCGTACTACCTGGTTCGTGCTGAAGCTTTTGCAAGCTGTCGACACAGAGAACCACACACATGTTGCAAGCATCCCACCCCGTGATCGCCGACAATTGTGCCAGTTCTTGTTCGGCATGCACATGAAAGGCTCGTCTCTTCATCTTTCCACGCTCGATAATGCCGCCTAATGTCACGAGTTAGCTTGTCCAGATCCAACGAATTCTGGAAATCCCAGTTCGCACCGGTCGACCCAACCAGAGATTCAGGCTCCTTCCAAACAAACGACAGAGCCCTCTGGTCGTTTGGGATCACGACCAACACGTGGATCTGCTTCGTTCGTGGCAAACCGGCATCTTCTTGTCCTCCAGCCAGTCCTGGCCACTTCACGTCGCGTCCATTGCCTCGCCATCGACCATCGCCTGAATGTCCTCATGCATCCCCCCTTCTCCCAATTGCAACGCGCCCAGAATCGTCGCTGGGCATCCATGTACCTGCCCTGTTGGGCCAAGTACCGCTCCGATTCATCGGCATCGTCTGCTATCGAGGTCCGAATCTCCAACCTTTTTCAGGTCATCCACCGTGTCTCCTTCATCGTCCCACACACAAAACGCACTCTCTGCAACTCCAACCAACGCACATAAGAGCTTCACCATTTTTCTTCTCGTACAGCGAAAGGCCGGGGCCCATCAGTCGCGACTCGCAACTGATGGATCCTTCCACGTCAGAGGCCCTGGGAACACCCAAGCTAAGCTAATCGCTTGGGGCTTTCGTGAATGGCTCCCACCATTCCCAGGAGAAAGAGCTCCAGAGCAGCATGCGGTGCCACTACGAAGTGCTCGCGCTCGAGCGCGACGCCGCCGCGGCCGACATCAAGAAGGCGTTCCACCGCCAGGCGCTGCGGTGGCACCCGGACAAGCACCAGCAGAACGGCATCTCCAGCGACGAGGCGACCCAGCGCTTCCAGGAGATCCAGAACGCCTACGAAGTGCTCAGCGACCCGCACGAACGCAAGTGGTACGACGAGCACCGCGACCAGATTCTCCGCGGCGACAGCGGCGACGCGGACGGCGAGGACGAGAACGAACTGAATCTGTTCCGGTTCTTTAGGTATGTGTGTGTGTGGTGAAAGGAGGAGCTTTTTACCGGTGCGCTAACTTGTACCCCATGATGGATGGCGTAGTGCGTCTGTGTACTCGGGCTTTGGGGACGACGACAAGAGCTTCTACTCGGTCTACGGTGAGCTGTTTGAGAAGGTGAGTGTTTCGCAGATGCTGCTTGCGCTGGAGGGAAGCATGGTCTCATTGGGTTTTGCGTCGCTCTGCTAGATTGATACGCTGGATGCGGAGAGCGCAGGGTCCGCGTCGACCTCCAAGATGCCGTCGCTGGGCAACAGCACGACACCGATCGACGAGGTGAATGACTTTTACCGCCACTGGACGTCGTACGTCACACAGCGCAGCTTCGCGTGGGTGGACGAGTACAAGACGACGGACGCACCGACGCGGCAGATCCGGCGTGCGATGGAGAAGGAGAACAAGAAACTGCGTGACGTGGCCAAGAAGGCGTTCACGACCGAAGTGCGTGAACTCGTGGAGTTTGTCAAGAAGCGTGACCCGCGGATGATTGCATACCTCAAGAAGAAAGAGAAGGAGCGAGAGCAGCAACTCAAATGGGAGGAGCAGAAGAAGAAGGAGAAGCAGGCCGCGTACGAGGCCCAGCGTCAGGCATTCCAGCAGCAGGAGATGGCACGGTGGGAGGATGACGAGCAGCAGCAAACCAGCCGCTTGGCGGAGGACCACATCCAGGAAGAGATTGAGCGGCTCCGAAAGAAGATGGATGCGGAGCTGCTGCTGTGCGAGATCTGCAACAAGACTTTCAAGTCGGACAAGCAGCTGCAGAACCATTTCACATCCAAGAAGCACAAAGATCGAGAGGTTGAGCTGGGGATTGTGAGCGAGTTTGATCTCGTTGAGGATGCACTGGACGCGGAGCTGCAAGCTGAGCTGGCCGAGATGAAACGTGCCAAGCAACAGCAAGCCGCCGAACAAGCACAGGCAGCAGCGGACGAGACCGACGCGAATGAGGCGGAAGCGAGCGCAGTTGATGAGGCAGCGCAGGCCGAAAAAGAAGCACGGCGAGAGAAGGAACGGCTGCGATTGGAGAAGGAGGAGAAGGCGGCAGAGAAGCGCCGCGAGCGGAAGGACGCTCGTAAGAGCAAGAAGAAAGAGGAAGTCGAGAAGATTATCAATGCTGCTAAAAAGAAGGAGCAGGATGATGAAGAAGAAGAAGGGCGCCGCGGGAAGGGATCACGAGGCAAGAAGAAGAGATAGAGGCAAGTATGTGAGTAATAGCACCTGCCATAATAGAGAGCGACGTGGGTGCTACCGATTCTTCTATGTGTCTATTGATTGTTTGATGGTGCGGTGGCATTCTTTAGCGACGCGGCACAGTCACCACACACAGGCATCCACTTTGACGCTGAGCACTTTGTAACGGCAGGAGCGGTCGAACAGTTCGAGCACTTGATCACGTCGTGCTCTTCAGGCGTCTCAGTCTTCTTTTCCTCTGCCAAAGGGGTGGCGTTGTTCCGGTCGGACTTATCTTGCAACGCCATCTGCGCTCGTTCTCGTTCCTCTTTCCAGGCGGCGACTCGCGCGCGTTGCGCCTCACGCCGCTCGTCGTTTTCGCGCTTCTTCACGGCGAGGTCATGCCGTACCCTTGCATCGAGACCATCAAAATTGCCGTGCACCTGGTCGAAGAGCCAGTGAAGACCTTGCTCGAGACTATCATCGACCATATTCCCATTCGCAGCTGGCTTGGCGATACACGGCACGAGCTTGGCATTGCGGAAGTTTGCAAGACCAAGCTGATGGAACAGCTTGTCTTCTGGGATGGCTGTAGGCTGGTCGCGTTTGTTGGCAAATCTACGACACCACAATGTCAGTTGAGTGGAAGTCACTTGCTATCACTCTCATGCTAATCTCACAGTAGCAAGGGCTTGTCGGTCATGTTGGCATGGGCCATCGCATCGTGGAGCATCGATGATGATTCGGTGAGAGAGGTCTCTTTCGACGAGTCCACCACGTACATGACTCCGTGAGCCTAGTAAACGATCTGTGAGTCGTCCCTCAACAAAGCGGCATCAACCCAAAACGCCTGCCACGTACATCTGCGTAGTACTCTCGCCACACATTGCGGAACGCCGGGCCACCACCGAGATCGTAGAATGTGGCCGATCCCGTCTCTGTCTGGAACGCGACCGATGTGAATCCGGCACTCGGCACATGTTCCTTCTCCAAGTCGCCTTGCAGCGTCGACAGCAGTGTGGTCTTACCAGCGCCGTCGATGCCAATAATCAGAATGACAATTTCCATTTTTCTCTCGGTCTTAGAGGAAACCGAGGTAGCGGTGGCTGTGGTATCGGTCGAATCGTCGCCCTGGTTATTGTTCACACTGTTGCTTCGACTGGACTTGCGTTGACGTTCCAGAGGTCTCAAACACATGCGATGGACACTGTGCTCGGTCTTGCCGTCGTCGTAGAGCACGGTGAATGAGTCGTTGGTCGGGTGCACGGCCGTGATCACGCCGGGAAAGTAGCGTGGCCGCCCCTTATATCGGCATTCCACTCGATCGTTGATCTTGAAATCCGTGTACTCGTACTGCTGGTTCGAGTCAGTGATGGCACTCGCGCTGCCCACAATGATGCGGGCGGCAATGATCTCCTTGATAAACTCTAAACATTAGCTTCGAGTCAGACCACCACAAGCCAAACAAGAGTCGATCGATCATCCGTACTCGGGACGGAACTGGGCTTCTCTCGTAGGATCTGGTGCGCGAGATCGTCCATGACAGGGATCACGCTGGTGGACATAAAATCGACCATTTTGCGGCGGTGCGAGACCTTCTTGGCGTAGCCCACGGAGCCTGCATTCGGTCCAGCGGTGGTGGCTCGTCCGCTCGGGGGACGGAAGCGCGCGGATTTCTCTTCGTCCACATAGTCGTGGATAAAGTCATAGATGCTCTCTGGTTGATACAATAGCAACGACTCAATGAGCGGCATGAGCACCGGGTCCACGAAGCGTCGCAGGTAGTCGTGGTCATTCTCGGCCGCGCCGGGCTTGCGAGGTGTTGCTATTGGACACAGGCAGAGACATGTCATTTAGCACACCGCTGTCAGAATCGCATCCCCTGCGAGACGCACGCACCAGCCGGCGTCGCGGTCGCGATTTCCCGCGCGCTCATAGCTACTAGCTCAGAGAAGCAGAGCAAAGCTCGTGGTGGAACGAGCAAGAGACTGCAGGAGGAGCCATTTTTGTCGGGAGCTTCGTTCATTCCTCTCCCAAACATGGCTACACAATTTTTATCAACTATTGCACTTTATGATTGGTGTAAATTGTGAACCAATCATATCGATCCAAGTACAGATTCAAGCGGTGCAATTGGACGATTTGTGTCATCCCACACCACAAAAATAGTCAGCACGTTTTTGTGGCTGACCAGGAATGGCCGTGGGTTCGTTGGGCAACAAAATGGACGTGGCCATGTGATGGGAATCCGCCAACTTGGCGACTCTCTCTGGTGCGTTGACACGTTGTTGTTGGGAGGCGCTCTCCCCGCGTTTGGAAGTCAGTGCACCGAGCTTTTATCCATGGTGTTGCACCCATTGCCACCCACGTATCTGGCCCTGGGGATCGACGACAAAAACTCCAGTCTTTTAGATGAGTTGCTACGGCTACACATGTCACCAAGCTGCGTTTTTTTTTGTTTTTTGTTCCGTGTTTGCAACGCCCCGACAGAACCATACTTCTCTGGGTGAATTGGTGAGCGACTTGGCCAAGCACCAACCGGTGGTCAGGATCTGGCGTTGGAAATGTTGGAAATGTGGGGCGTGTGTCGGAGAACCGGGTTCTCAGAACCCACCACGTCCACAACGGATGCTCAACGATCTGGTTACCTCCTGGCTCTTCCCGTGTGCACGTGGCGTAGTGTGTGACAAACCCTACCCTCATTTTTGACACCCAAGAGCGGGTGCTGATGCACCTGAAACCGTATTTCCAGCCAATCACTATCAGCTAACTTTCTTTTCATCCAATCCCAGTATTGAGATTCTCATTTCGTCAGTGGAGTGGCACATCGAACACAGATGTCCTGATCTTACCTTGTACTGAAACCACCTCAATACAAGCCCACATGGTTCCTTCCTCTTCCTCTCTCTCTTGCGTTCCCTTGGCATATTTCCCACAGAGCCACTTCCCACGAACACTAGGAAGTCCGCGTGCCTCGCGCCTCGCTTCCTCTCTCTCTCTCTTTACGAGCGCGACCGCCTCGTCCCATCGATCGAGACAGATCAGATCCAAAGGCTCCTGTGTTGAGTACCTCCAAGCGTGTCTTTACTCGAAACTCCGCCGCGTGGACGAGGCCAAATCGCTCTCTCCACTCGACATATCCACGACGCTGTTCGCATCGTCGACGATGATGATGCGGCGCCTCGTCGCAGCCGCCAACAGCAGCAGTGGCAGCGCCGCCGCTGGAAGCGACGTTGCCGCGCAGCTGCCCGAAAGTTCCTGCGTGCGCGCCAAGCGCAACACGCTCTCGACGCAATGCTACTCGGCGTGCAACCAGCAGTACCCGTTGTGCGTCAATTACGCGCCATTACCGCCCACGCCCGCCGAGGTCGAGGGCGACGGCAACTACTACTACCAAGGATGCCCCACGGCCATGACGACGTGCCATCCGTCCGTGGGCGCCGCGCAGTGCCAGATCCAGTGCCTGCAGAGCAAGAACCAGCTCAATACCGAATGGATCCTCGACATTGCGCCACCGCAGACTGACCGACTCGAGACGTCGCTGTTTGTTGAGGTCGAGAAGCTCACGCTGCCCAAGACGCTTCAGCACTTGTGCGTGGCCTGTTCTGAGGATGCTGTTGAGAAACCGTAGGACTAATTTGTTGTTGGGGAATGTGTCGATGTAGCAAAATGGTCGGTACGACGGAACACACCCGCAAGGTGCCTGTTCGTTTCGAGCCAAACACGTTCTCAAGTGGCACGGGGCTCCAGAAGATCACGTTGCTGGACCTGGACATTGGCAACATCTCGACCAACATCTTTCCGTCCAACCTTAACACATTGTGAGTCAGACTGTGGCCTCAGTTTACTGGTATTGGACGCGAGATGGCTGACGACAACTTCTTGGTTGGGTGTAGAATCATGCAACGCACACTGCTGACCGAGTTCAACCCTGTGGGCGACCAACTCACAGGCCTTCGTGAGCTGTAAGTCACACCAACTACGCCAGCATTGGGGAATCCGTGTTGTGCTGACACGGATCCTTTGTTATGGTTCGCAGGGATTTGAGTGAGAACTATCTGACATCCATTCCGAGCATCGTCTTCAAGCTACCCAACCTCACCCAACTACGCCTGGACGGCAACAACATCTCGACCTTACATCTGACTTCTGAGCAACTCGACTTTCTTACCCATTTGAACAACCTCGGCTTGCCCCCAAGTGCCAAGACGACGACCAGCGAAGAGTGTGGCCCAGGCTACACACTTTACACATGGGACAACAACACAGTGTGCTACAGAGACCGCGGTGCCACGGGCAGCACTGTAAGTGACAACCTCCCACAGAGTGATGGTGGTGGACCCAGCACCGCGGCATCGGTCGCGAAGTCGGGTAAGATTGGCATCATCATTGCTGCTATCGTTGCCGCTGTTGTTCTTGCAATCCTCGCGGGTATATTCCTCCTGAAGCGAGCGAAGAAGAAGAAGGACGACGCCCACCGGGAGGCCCACAAGGCCCTGATGGTTGACGAGAAGCCCAAGAACAAGCTTACAGCAAGTGTGCGATCGATGATTTCGAAGTCAAACGATCTTGCTAACCCATTGCGGGACGGCGACAATGGAGACGTCACACCAACTCGGAAGGCCACCTTCCGAGAGATCCCAGCTGCCGAGGTTCGAGTCATCGACCTTGTGACGGAGACAAGCATCGTCACCGTCTCCGTAGGCGAGTGGAACAAGAAGAAGGTTCTTGTTAACAAACTTCGCGTGTCGGATGACCCTGCGGAGAACTGTGAGACTGCCCTCGGTGTGACTCCGGTTGTTGCGCAACTTCGGCATCCGCACTTGCTCTCTGTTATTGGCTTCATGTGGGAAGATGTCCACACAATGAGTGCTATCAGCGAGTACATGAACCGTGGTACGCTCGAAGACCACCTATTGGCGTCGGCTGCTTCGTTGACATGGCGTAACTTCAAGCTCAAGGCTGCAATGGATGTCGCCGGTTGTCTTATGTACCTGCATAGTCAGTCGCACAAGCTCACATACGACGCTCTGAGCGGGCGGACCGTGTTCGTCGATTCGGAGAAGGGATGCAAGCTCAGCACGATGATCGCGTGTCTACCTAATGGCATGGTGAAGTCTCATCTCACGAAGGCGACACGCGGCTTCTGTGCTCCAGAAGTGCTAGCCGGTGATGACTCCACCCCGGCATCCGATATGTATGCATTCGGTGTGCTTCTTGCGCAGCTCGACACTTGCGAGACCGCAGACGAGATGATTCGAAGTTCACTACGGCAGCGCAGCCTGTTGAACGTTTTCGCGGACTCAAATGGTTCACCATCTCTCCCAGAGGAGATCACGATTTCCGGCTCGAGCAGTCTAAGCACCAGTGACCACGACCGCGGTACCTCAAGCTTGTTGTCGATGTTTTCGTTCACGAAGGATTGTCCCGACGCGGTGAAGGAACTCGCATTCTCATGTCTCCAAATCGATCCGTCGATGCGACCAAGCGCGCAATATGTGACAGCGATGCTGCAACACTCTCTGTAAGCACACCCCCAGACACGCATGCACGAGATCCATCGAAGTTCTCGGTTGCACTCTTGGGAATACCGATTTTGACGTTTTTTTCTGGCGGAAGTATCTAATTATCGAGAAATATGAAACTTTTGAGCTTTCACTTTCCAAGTCTCCACTTCAAGAATCCTTGGGGGGTCGCCAGTCTCAGACAACACCTTCGTGCCAAGGTGTCGCATCTAGTATTCTGGACTGTAGCCATCCTCCTCACTCGACTGACCACACTTCAGCAACGCTGCGCGAAGCAGCCAGGATTGTGCCACGAAAATCAACTGGCGTGTGCAGTGCTGAACCTGCACATGCGATTGCGACCCCGAATGGGACGTGTATCTGCGCCATGATCTAATTATCGTCGTGCTGCACTCTGAATACTCCACACTGATCCCAATTTGGGAAGGATCCTCATGGATGGGCAGCACCTAAATGAGACGAGCAGAGCAGCGCTTTGCACGCGCACGTTCGTCTCCCCCATCCATCTCAATCCGTTCTCACATTTGAACGGCGGCGACATGGCGGACACCAACGAAGCTCCAGTGGTGCCTTTAGCAGTGATCAAAGAAGGCCATGTATCCGTGCGAGGACACTTCATGGTACGCCATGGACCGGTGCGATGGTAACTCTGTGAGCTCACATGGTGGTGGCAATGCGTTTAGTGGCGAGATCGATATGTAGTTGTCGAGCACGGCCAAGTCACGATTCGTCGAAGCGGCAAGGGTGCCATCAAGGCCAAGGTGCGTTTGGAGGATTGCTAGTCTTCAGTTGAGGCAAGAAGAGGTGTCACTGACGTATTATTTCTCAGATTGACCTGCTGGATCCGGCCGTTCGGGTCGTGTTCCACGAGAACACCGCTCAATTAACGATACACAGCAACGCCCATACCACAGTCTTTAATTGCGGTTCCACACACGACCGTGACGAATGGGTGAGCGCGCTGTTCACGGCCAAGGGCGGGCACGGTTGTGATACGGACTGCGAGATGAGTGATTTGGTCATGTCGTCGATGGAGGAATTCGAGAAGGAATTGTCCACTCGGCATGCGCTTGAGACTGCATCTTCTTCGGGATCGACGGCTGTCCAACGAGATCAGCAATCGTCTGACGAGGACGGAACGGAACAGGAGTACAATGATACGCTGCTCGCGTTCCAGGACATGCGCAGCTCGATGATGCAGTGCCAACGGTCGCTTATCGACATGGAGGATAACGACGATCACGTCCTCAAGTCTCAGGTGGAAGGTCAGCGGAGCGCGGTCGGCCCACACATGGACGAAACCACGGTCAAGCAGCGGAACCTCCAGGCGATCGTCGCGTTTATTCACGCGACGCAGCACGGTGGCCGAGCTGTCCTTCTCCATTTGGACGTGATCGATTCGATTTGTGGAATCTCCATCGAGGAGATCCTCAGCACTATCGGCGATAAGCATCGGGACAGGCCGTCCTCGTCAAGTGGTGCCGCGGGTCTTCAGAAGCTCCACATCGCGACGTTTGTACGGTATATTTTATTCCACCCTGTGTACGCGAAGCGACCTGAAGTGCAGCAACGTGCGGCTGCGATCGATGCGCTTGTGGATCGCCACTTCCCGCACTGCCGTCTGCGACGATTCAGCCATGATATTGAACAAGGCTCTAGCTGCCATGCCTTTGAACTGGATGTAAGTTGGCAACGCAAGGACAGCGACCATGAGTCCACATCTACATCACCTCAGCAGGCCACACGGGTCATGCCGATGACGATGGTCAAACCTGATGCTGCAGCGCTCAAGAAGAAACGTCATTCGTTCCCGAACATCTTGTTGCCGCTCCAGATCGGACCGCTTTCAACATATCCCAGTCTGGCTCGTATCGAAAACAGCTCGTCGTATTGTACGCCGCTGCAGGCCAAGCGAAGTGCCTCCGACCATCTCACGGATCATGCATCAGTCTGTGTCCAGAACGACTCGGATCTATTCAATGACGAACTCATTCCTGAGCCACTGCGGAACGTGCTATGGAAATTTTCGTGCCAGCAAGTGGCAGAGCAACTTTCGATCTTTCACCAACAGCAACTCGGGAAACTCACACTGTGGGAGTTCGTGCACTCGCCCAAGCACGAGGCCAAGCCGGTCACGGAATACTTTAATCGGCTCGTCTCGTACTTGGTGTGGTCTGTTTTGGTCGAGGACACGGCGAAGGACCGCGCCGAAGTCATAGAATGTATCATCACAATCGCCAGCACAGCGAGCACTGCACCGCTCAATAACTTCCACTTGGTCATGGCCTGCGTGGGCTGTCTGGGCGACACGCCACTCATGCCCTCACGCCTACCTCTCACATGGAAGCGCGTCCGATCCAAGTTCAAGACCCAACTGGTCGCGTTGCGCACGCTGTGTGACCACAGCGGAGGCTTCGAGACCCTTCGCAAGCGGCAGGCAATTGAGAGCAGCAAAGGCTCGTGTATTCCGTTCATCGGTGTCATCGGTGTCACGCTCGAACGCCTTCGCCTGGTCCCCTACACGGACGAGAGCGTCGGGTTACTCGATGTCGACAAACTCGATCGCCAGTACGTTGCTGTCAGTACAATCGAGAGCGCAATGCTCCGTCCATACAAGATTCTCGAGTTGGCTGACCTGCAACAGTGGATGCACGTGAAGATGGTCGCAATTGACACGTTCATGTCGCCTCGTCTTCTGCAACTACGATCGCAGCAACTCCTCGCAAGTGAGACGATCCAGCAGAGCGGCTCGCGGCACTCGTCTCTGTATCGGCCCCGCAACTCGCCCGGAAGTGGAGCAAATGGTGGCTCTGATGGCATCACCGATGGAGGACCATCACTGCTTCCTTTCCGTGAGATCTGCAGTTTGTTGGTCTCGACTGACAGTGTCTCCGAGCGCATCGAGATTTGCGTGGAGGCATTGCTGGCCGATGACCAGCAGCCTCTGAACTTGCGACTACGGAAATTTCATCAAGATTTCAAGCAAACTGCGTGCCACTCTGCGTGCCACGTTGTACTCGCAAATGTACGCAAATGTGTGGACGATCTCAAGCGCGATCTGTTGGCACACAAGAGTTTTGAGATCATGCAGCTCACGGGGTTGGAGGATACTTCCATCCAGCTCGAACGTGCACTGTACATGACGATACACCGCGCCGTCACACAGCCGATCGCGACCTGGCTGTATACGAAAATGCGGTATGCATTCGCAGAGGAAGACGCTCGACTGTATGTACTCTTGGACAGCGCAAATCCCACAGAATCATCTGCAGCAAAACGGCGTCAACGGTCCTGTACGGATTACCGGACGAGCCTGTCTCCGTTCGATCTTCTTCAAGCTCTCGCAGAAGCTCTTGAGGTCGTTCCCGAAAGCAACGATCAAGTCGCTCGCGTGCAATGCTGTCGCCAGGTTATGTCCACATGGACCAGGACGCCTTTCACTGTGCTGTGTCTACTACAGCAATCCCTGGACGTGCTGTTCCTCCCTAAGGAGCTGCGAGACGCACTCGACCTACTGGACACAGCTCTCTCCACACTCGGCACCAAGAGACTGTCGTCTCGAGCATCGATGAGCTTGACCTCCAACAGCAGCAGGGGCCTCTGTGGCAGCAGGAGGTGTCTGAGTGGACTGGTGCCACCGGAACGGGTCGTACCAGTTGACATACTGAGATAATGAGTTTGAAGAGATCCGTGCGACACGTGTAGCCATTTTATGTGACGCTAGCGTTGTCACATTGCAGCCTCGGCAGTCCATTTTATGCTCAAATCGCCATCAGTGACTACGTCAACACTAAATGAGGCATATGATTCGTTGAAAAGGTTTGCCTGTATTTCTCTTCATTGGCTAAGAGCAACAAAAATTAATCACCTAAGACCATATCTCCGGTCCGCTGCTTGAAATTTTTCAGAACAGGGTATATATAATGAACAATTCAGTCATAAGAAGTTCAGAAGTCCACGCTTGTTTTGTTCATTTTTCATGTTCTGTGTCCAAAAATGTGAATGTGCGCCTATCTTGTTCTCTCAGCGTTTGTGTCCAGAACCCCGCATGGAGCTCCGACGTCATCCTCTCGTCGTCGCCGCCATTCGCGATCGTGTCGCTTTCTCTCCACGATGAAGATCATCCCAGCGGCTGTGGAGGCGTGGACGCAGCGCCACGGCGTCTCGTCCGCGTACCTCGTGTTCGCGCTGCTCATGCTGCACATGGCCAAGCGTGGCGCCACCAAGCACGTCGCCAATGAGGTAGGCGGTGGCGCGACCTAGCCAAGTCTCTATGGGCTGCAGCTCACTTGTGTCGCTTTTTTATATATCTCTTCAGAATGTCGTGGCGTTCTCGC